>PVJO010001373.1:0-175433 GCA_004026905.1 Hystrix cristata | reverse complement strand
TTGCAAGTCTGAGAGTCAGATCCCAGTCATTTATGGAGAATTTATCAAAGTAAATGTTTCCCTGTATGGATCTGTTTGGGTGGCCTGTCTGTCTCCAGGTATTACTCCTCAGCATTTCCAGCTGTCCGTGATAGCTGAATAGTGCCAAGTAGCTGTTCTGTCCACTTGAAACTTATATCGATGACAGTTGAAGCCATCGGAATAAATGAGATCATCCAAGGGGAATGAGTAGACTGAGAAAAGAGACTAGAACTATGGAGAATATAAACACTTAAGAGACAGAAGGAAAGAAGTTTGTAAAGGTTTCTGGAAAGGGGAGAGCAGGAAAATAGGAGAAATAGGCATGAGCAGTGTTTGAACATCTAAAATGTTATTCGTTTTAAGAAAGTTGTCATTGTAAGATTTACTGCCATTTATAAGATTACTGAAAATAAGGGCTAAACAGTGTTAAGCTAAAAAACAAACAAACAGAAACTCCATTAGAGTCCGAACCAGAAGGCTGAATGATGGATAAAATAATTGAGCTGGTGAGTAGGTGAAAGCAACTTAGGTTGGAAGCCTGGCTCCATTAATTACTTGCTGTCTTAACTTTTTGTGTTTCAGTTTCAGTAAACTGCGAATAATATCGTTTACCTTCTAAAGTTGATATGAGGATTTAACTATAATAATGGCTATCCAAGACAGCACAATTCCTTGCATATGATAAATTCTCCATGAATGCTACTTATTGGAATTTAAAATAGAGGAGAAAAAATTTCAAGATTACAAGGAGAGAGTGTTTAATTACTGTTAGAAAAGAGTCAGTGAAGTAGGAAACATTGAAAATGCCAAAGAGGGACTAAGTAATTTGTGGACTTGGAGGAAGCAAGAAGTGATGGGATACAAAGGAAAATTGGCTGCTGACAGGAGAAAACCTTTGGTTCAGTGTGAAAGGAGAGACACAGACCATGGATAGACATAGTCATGGTCAGGGTGGTAGGTGGGGATGTAGGATATGACTTTCTGTCTGATAGACTCTTTCCTAAAAGAAACAGAAAGGAGAGTTACTTGATGAAAGGAGAGTTTTGGAGGAAGAAGCTGTCTATGGACATGTAGAAGTTTCCCAGGACAAGTGATTTGGAAAGTGGATTCGTAATACCTAAGAGCTGCCTGACTGTAATTTTGTCCAGAAGCCTTCAGCAACCTGAGGTTGACCATTAACTGCTGATGTTGACCATTGGCTCGATCCAGTACTGGCATTTTATTGAACCAGTATAATTTAAGAAATAAGATATGGTTGAGATGGATATTGCCAGCAGAGGCTGAAGTGACCAATTACAGAGGCAAGCCTGGATAGATTATGTTGACAAGAATTAGAACTTTTGCATATGAAAGACAGCCTGACAAAGAAATTGAGATTATTGCTGAGAATGTCTAAAGTGATCCTAAAATACTTGGGTGGAAAAAGAAATTAAATAAAAATAAAATGGTGAGATCGAGATCAAGGAGCTTGAAGCTTCAGAGTTGAACATGAACATTAGAATAAGCAGGTAATAAAAGTCTAGTTTGGTGATGTAGACAGGCATCAAATCTTTACTTAATAAAAATTGGAGGGAGAGAGGTGATAGAGGAGAGGAAGGGGACGTAAAAAGAACGAAGGTATGTACATGTACCAAGATCATGAATATAATAGTTATGTACTGCAAACATGTACAGTACTAATTGAAAAATAAGAATGATTGAGAAGTCTTTAGGAGGCAGTTAATGATGAAGAGGGTTACAGGGTGTCAGAGTTGGTGTGCGCCTTAATATGACAGGTGTTTCCTCTTAAGGTAGAGAAATTATGGACTGAGGGTGGGTAAAATGTGGGCATACCTTACCACCCTGAGATATCTGGGATGTTGGAGACTGAGAAGACCTCATTGAGGAGGGACATAGGAGAGGTGGCGCCATCAAGGCAAAATCCTATTTCAGCTAAAGTGGGAGGCGGAGGGAGGGTCCCTGGGGGAAGATAGTTTGGGACCTCTCAGAATTTGTGAGAGCATAGGGTGGTGAAGGAACAAATCAGGAGAGAGGAAGCAGAGGATGAGAATAGGAGGGATGACTGGTTTGCATGGGTGGGATATACTGCTTGCAAAGTTCTGGCCAGGGCTCAGATGCCAGTTCAGATTCTGCAGCTCTGTTTGAGGGCAACATGGGTGGCAGAGACTCATGACAAAAACACTTCATCTCACCTGTCTTACTGACCCAGGTTTAGTAGTTTTTATTTCATTATTCCTTTGAGTCATTACTGTGAACCATGCATGCACTGAGCTAGATACTTGTATGCCTTATTTTCTTTTAGCCTTACAAAAATTCCTGAATGTTAGATCTTTACTTTTCATTATGAGGTAACTGAAGATTACATTATATGAACTTGTAAAATGTACAAAATTTCCCGAAAAGAAATAGCTTTCCACAAATTACTTTTTGTCTTTTCTACTTTATTTACATAAATGTGTGAGACCGGGGGCATATGAAGACAGGGCAAAGGGGCCACTGTTTCCTGGGGCTGCCACAACAAAGTAACACAACTGGGCACCTTAAATAACTGAAATCTGTTGTCACAATCCTGGAGGCTGGAAGTCCAAAATCGAGGTTTGGCAGGGTTCCCCTCTGAAGGCTGCGAGACAGTCTGTGCCAAGCCTTTCCCCCACTTTGTGTGGTTTGCTGGCAGTCTTTGCTCTTCTTGGCTTGCACATGTATCACCCTGATCTCTGCCTTCATCTTCACATGGCATCCTCTGTGTGCTGGGTCAAATTTCCCTTTTTTGTGAGGACATTACTTATACTGGATTAGCAGCCCACTATATTCTAGTATGACCTCATTTTAACTAATTACATCTGTGGTGACCCTATTTCCAAATAAGGTCACATTCTGAGGTGCCAGGGGATAGGATTTCAACATAGGAATTTTTGGAGGACACAATTAAACCCATAGCAGATCACTTGGCAATTAGCTTTTAAAAACCTAAACTCTTTAAATCTTTCACTAGAGAAACTCAGCTTCTTCTATAAATTTCTGATAAAAGTGTTTGCATCTGGGAGGGTCATGGATTCAAAGCTTTGATCCTTTTTGGATAGGAACAGAGTTCTAAGCTATGGAGAGAAGCATTAACCATGTTTGCAGTGTGACTAATGTCCTTGAAATAATTTTCTTTAGAGAAACCTATGATTTTTACTTTTAAAGCTCGGCATTTAATAAAACTCCACTTGGTCTTTTTTTGTGATACTGAGATATCTACTTTAGTTTTGAAATGAGGAAAATTATACTGGAGCTAAGAATTCTGGGAATGATGTGTGGGTTCCAAAATATTTTGACTTTGTGTAACCCCAGGTTTCTTTATTGGAAACTTCAAACACACTAATTGGGGCAATTTTTCCATTAGTGCCACATCCGAGAACTTTCCTTTAAGCGCTGTTTTACAGGAGGTGGGAGGAAATCCTTGAAGGTCCCAGGCTGGAAAGTACACTGCCACTGGAAATGCTTCAGGGCAACCCCTAGCTGCTCTCGCCAAAATGTGACAGGGAGAAGCTGGCACATATATGTAAATTATACATGATTTTTTTTTTTTTTTACCAGATAGGTCAAGAAAATACATTATTTCATAAGCAACAGACAGCCAAATTCTAAAAAGATATACTATCTGGAATATAAAATTTTGAGATTCAAAATGAAGTTTGTTTTGCTTTATTTACCTTGTTATTTTGCTTCAAAGCCCTTTGCAGAAGCACACAGAAACCTTATTTCTATTGTTTTCTTATTCCCAAGAGAACCCTTCTGGTACTTCGGAAGTGTTCCTTCTTTCCACTCCCTTGATCAGATTCTCACACTTGGAGTATTGTCCGCAGGCACACCCTGAGTTGGAATGTCCCCTGTGTGCCGGACATGATCTCCTTTATCATCAAAAGAGTTCCTTCAATTTCATTTCTCCCAGGAAAATTTTCTGAAATATTGGAAAAATGTCTTTCTTTTTAATATTGAGGTCTCTTATTGTGGGTATTACACTTGTGTCTTTAATAACTTCATTCCATTTTATTCTTTCTCTATTATAATGAAAATTAATAGTGGGTTTGATATGCCAGATTTTATTTTGTCATGAATCAAATCCACTCTTAAATTTGGTAGCATTGAAATAGCATAAATTTTGAGTGTATGATTACTAGTAAGTTATTAACTTCCCCAAACCTTAGTTTCCTATCATTAAGATAGTAGTAATTATATTTCTTTCATAGAGGCGATATAGGATTAGGAGAGAAAATTCCTGTAAGACGTTTAGTGAAAAATAAGACTCAAGAGTGTGCTTGAGTCAAAAAAAAAAAAGGATTTATTTGACTCTAACTGGGCAGGATACTTGACCTTTAGAGCCTCAGTTCGTTTCTGTACAAAATACAGATATAAGAAATAATAAGTGGTTTGGTGATGAATGTTAAACCACTGGCTCTGTTTGTAGTATTTGCCAATTTCCATTGTGTAAATACTCCTCCATGGCAATTTCAGACTACCAGTTTGACTCCGGTGGATATGGCGTTGAGAATAGTGTGCACAGGCATCTCTCAACCCATCACTTAGGATTCCTTCCACAGAAGGGAATATGGTACTCAGGTTTAAATGAGACTCAGTGTGTGAAAGACTTGGTAACATAGGCATTCACTAAAGTGTTACTTCAGTTTTGCTTGAAAAAGCCTTTAGGTGGGAAAAGTTAATGGGGAATTACCTCTGTGATGGAGAAAGCAGACTGTTTTCTTGTCCATGATGTCTCACCCTCTTCTTCCCCTACTCCTCCAGCTGGAGCCACCGTAACTAATTTCCTGGTTGTTCTCCCCAGAGCTGCCAGAAGAATCCTTTGAAACAGAGAGACAGATTCACACCTCTCCTTTCTGAGGTCCTTATTCATTTCACTTTTAGCAAACTGGCTTCCACTGCTTCTTACTTGCTAGACACCATACTTCCTCCAGAGCTGCTGCCCGTGCTGCTCTCCCTCTGTCTGGATCGCTGCCTGGCTTCTGTCACCATTTGGTATGGCTCTCGGCTCAAGATCACCTCTTCTGAGAAGCTTTCCCTGAATCTAGGATAGTTTCCCACATAACTGCTCTGTTAACTTGTTTTATTATTATTATTACTTTTTTTGTGTGTGTGCGTAATAGCGCTGCTTAACATTAGAGAATATGTTAAATATATGTTTCAGTTCTCCCTCTTCCACTGAAATTTTACGAGGGCAAAAGTTTAGTTTCATGACAGTATTCCCCAGAGCCTCATATAGAAGATTCCCTGCGTACAGAAGGCCCTCAGTAAATATTTAATGAAAATGAATTTTTATTATTTACTTGAAAAAATTTCTAGTTGTGTGTTTATATGTGTCTATAAAATCAAACTTACTATGTTTTACAAGTCTTTTTATCTTTATTATTGTCCAATTGGTCTATTAGTTTTAAAATAAGATCTTAAAAGTTCCTCATTGTAGTTTTGGTTTTTTAATTTCTCCTTGAGTTCTAGTCACTTTTTGTGTGCCAGGACATGTTGGTAGGTACACACTGACTCAGTTCTTTTACCTTCTAGTGAACTGTTTATCATTCCCTACGTGACCATCCCTCTCCGTAATCCTTTTTGCCTTTTTGCTTGGTGTTAATACTATTCTAACTTTGGTTGGTATTTTTCTCATAATCTTTTGTTTTCCTTTGTTTTCAAACTTTTTAATAGTCAAGTTTAATTCTGTTACTTTTATTATGAATATTTATTTGGTTTAGATCTGTTTTCTTAGATGATTTCTCAGGAAGGTATTACTGTGTAATTAAGGGAAAACAATTATAATTTTTTACAGAACTACTTCTTGGCAATAGAATAAAGGGGAACATTTTCCATGAGGTTAGCATAACTTTGGAACCAAATATCTGATTATGTATACTACAAGGGAAAGAAATATAGGTCAACTTCTTTCATAAACCTAGATGCAAAAATTCCCAAATGAATATTAAAAAAACAATCCAGCAATATGCAAAATGATGCATGTATATGCTGAAACATGTATAATGATGTATGTATGTATGCATGTATGTATAAAGATGAAGCATGTTTAATAATTAATGTCTTTTTATTTTAAGAATAATAAGATAGGTTTAACACTGGGAAATAAATATTATGATGTATTAGTGCATGAAAGAGAAAAAAATTACATGATTATTTCAGTAGCATATTAATATATTTGATGTAATTCCCTCTTTCTCTGAAAATAAGACCTGGCTGGAAAATAATCAACCTTTAAAACTAGAGTTCAAAAATGCCAGCCCCAGTTAGCATACCCTTACCTTACCTGCCTTACAGAGTAGCCACTGGGCAAGAGAATAGTGATGGCACTATATATATATTAAAAAATACACTTTTTAATATATACTTATATATAATATATGTATCACTAGCAAAGAACTCTTAGCAAACTAGGAATATACAATAACGTCTTTAGTCTGAAAAAGCAAACTCTTCAAAAAACTCAAATTGGCCATTATATATGACTGAACTAAAATTTTTCCCTTTGAAATTACAACGAATGTAAAAAATGACATAAAATTTAGTGTGTTTATATTGGTGTCTCAGTTTTCATTTCCAGTGTTATTTTTTTATGCTTTTCTGTTTCAAGGAAATTGCATGTGGTTTTGTTGATCATCTCTAATTTTTGGTTTACCATTTTATTAGTGGCTCTATTTTTATTATTTCTTAGCTTCTACTACACGTTTTCAAACTTCTAAATTTAAATATTCATTTCTTCCTTTCTTATTTATAATTCAGATATTTAAAGACTTTGAATTTTAACTCATTTATTTTCATGAACCACTTTAGTTGCATTGTAAAGATTTTGATCTGTGGTTATCTGTTTGCATTTGATTCCAAATGCTTCATAATTTTCATCCTATTTCTACTTTGACTATCTGTTATTTAAGAGACTGATTTGTAACGACAATGAGATATCACTTCACTCCTGTTATTGAAAAGATGAAAGACAACACATGTTGATGAAGAAATAGAAGAAAGAGAACTGTTGTACCCTACTGGTAGGAATATAAATTACTACAGAATTATGAAAAATTCTATGTTGATTCCTCAGAAACCTAAAAATAGAATTATCGTATGATCAAGCAGTCCTCTTTCTCAGTATGTATGCTAAAGGTTTGAAATCAGTATGTCGCGGAGACTGCTACGCTCCTCTTTTTTGTGGCAGCACTTTTCGCCATAGCCAAGTTACAGAATCAGCCTAAACTCCCAGGAACAGATCAATGGATAAGAAATATGTGGTACTTACACACAATGAAATATTATCCAGTCATTAAAAAGAGATAAATTCTGTCATTTGTGAAAACATGGATAAGCCAGGATCTCATTATGCTAAGTGAGATAAGCCAGAAGCAGACAAATACAGCATGTTCTAACTTACATGTGGAATCTAGAAGAATTGAACTTACAGAAACAGAGTAGACTATTGGTTAGCAGAGGTGGTGGGGTGAGAATTGGGAAAACAATGATTAAGTGGTAAAATACATGTGTTAGGAAGAATATTTGAAAAAATGCTTTCAGCATTTAAATGGGGTCATTGTAAATTATGTATAAAAAGTCACTGCTACAGTAAACATTTGATTGAACGAATGTAGCTTTTAATTTTCAAACATACTTTTTTTTTAATTGTCGAGATTTTCTTGGTGAACCAATTTGGTCAATTATTACTTTCTAAATATTTTGGGTATATTTGAAAAGCATGATGATTCTCTACTTGTTGGTTATATGATTCTTCACTTATATTTTAGATTACTGGTTTTATGGTACAGAGAGGTGACATAACAATGGGTAAGAACATAGGCTCTGGAGTAGACTTCCTGAATTTTTTCTGCTACATAACTAGTTTAGTGAACTCAGGCATAACTTCTTCTTTTTCTTCATATGTAAAATATGGATAATATAATACCTTGTTACAGACTTTTTTTCAGGGTTGAATTAATACATGAAGTGCTCAAAACAGTGTGTGCTATATAACATGTCTAAATTGTCATTGTTAAATTTGTATTTCTAATTGTTTTTATTTCCTTACCCTGCAAGTTTGTGATAGAGATATAGTAAAACCACTCACTAGAATTTGTATATTTCTCCTTGTATTTTGGTCTGTCTTTACTCTTTATGTATAAAGCTACGATGTGTACATATAAAATTATTGTAATATCTACTTATTCTGTGAACCCATTTTTGTTATTACATGGTCATATCCTTCTTGATCCAAGGCCTGATCTTAATTCAGGTGCCTTTGTGGATATGGAGAGCCATACTTGTGGGACAGGTAGCTTGGCCTAAGGTCTACTCAGGGGATTGTTCAATATGAATGGCTCAGACATGCCACACGACATCATGATTGGCCAGAATGTGTCTGGAAGTCTACTTTCCATTGGTTTTCCAGTGGACAGTATAAGCCTGAGGTACAGAGCTGGGGTCAGGATCCAGAACTCCTCAGCCACTGAGAGGTCATCACAGGGTGTTCTTTTTCTGAGTCTGGGAAACCTGGAGTGAAAGGCTCAAATATTGCTTCATTATCTGGTGGAGGAAATCTAACTGCCTGAAAATTCATGCCTGGAGTTCAGGCGTGGGCTGAGGACTGTGACAGACCAGGCCATTTGTACGTGATGCGATCAGAAAGAAGTGGTACTCCTCATTATTTTCTTGGACAGGTGGCTTCCTGGGAGCAAGGAATGGGAGTGAAGAGACTACCTATGATTGGAGCAAGGAAACAAAATTTTATCCCTATTGCCATAAAAAATGTGGGCTTTTCTAGAATATCAGATTCATTCGGTGGACAGAAAATGCTCAGGAATGAAGGATTGCCAATAGAAATTCAGTAAAATAGTGTGAATTGGATTAAGAATGAAAGTCTGGGGAGATTCTTTAAGCCAGAGGTTTTACAGGACATCCATGGTGAACTTCTGGAAGAAGAGGTAGTTGTTACAGGCTGTTGTGTTTTCCTACAGTTTTCCTTTCTATGTGAATTCTCCAGTCAAATTGTGTGACTTCAGGTTCCTGTTCACACCTGCTTGCCACTGTGCTCACCGTCCCTAGAATTCTCATATCCTCGGGGAGAGACACGGAGTAAAAAAAGGACATAGCTTTGAGTTAGTGAACCTGGATCCAAAACTGTTCTCTCCTAGTCATGAGATTGCGGCAATTTTATTCTTGATTTTAACAATTTATTCTTCAAGTTTGCCTCAGGAAGAAAAGAAAAAAGGGAGAGGATGATAATACTGTCTTTTCTGCAAGTTGTGCAGATTAAAAGAAGCAGTAGAAGTACTTAGAGGCAGAAAGTAACCAGTATTAAGTATTAACTCCTATCTACTTTTCTTAAGTTGCCCTTTTTGTCCATCAGTATTCTAAATGGTCAAGTCAAACCATTTTCAACACAGACACATTCAATCAACAAGTTTTGCTCTTCCTAACTCCAAGATACACTCTGAATCTGTCGGTTTCTCTTCACTTATATTTCTTGTGTGGTATTGGTGCATAACATATCTTAATTCCTTTTTTCTTCCCTCTTTTCTCTCTTCTCTCCATCTCTTGATCCCCTTCCTGTTTGAGAAAGATCTGTCCCCTTGCTTCCTATTATCTATCTTTTATTTTGCATTATGATTTTTAAAATAATTATTTTAACTTTTTGGTGATTGCCTTTTGAAACCAAAGGGTTATATTGTGTTTCATACTTGATGACATTCATAATTCAGAAATCCTTCATTGTCATTGTCTTCCTCTTCTTACTTCGCCTTCTCTTTTTTCCTCTTCTTCCCTCTCCTTTTTTAGTTTCCTTTTCCTTTTTTACATTAACTTTTGTCTCAAGACTTAGAGAAGTAGCCATCTTGTGTATTTTTTTTTTTTTTGATAAAATTGATCTTCACATCAACTTGTGAAGTAGCTGTAAGTTCTGCTGCTTAGGAGATGAAGATCGGAGAAGTTAAATAGCTTTTCCAAGACCTCTGCAGGTGGTAGAGATGGGACTTAAAGCCAGTACTCCTGCTCCGCATGCTGTAACTCTGGGCTGTCTCCACAGTATTCCTTGAAACTATATTAGCAGATACAACAGAAACAATATTGAAGGCCATTGTTGAGGATTTAATATCACAGATTACCTCTGTTTCTGAAAGACTATATCTATATTAGGAAAAAAAATGTAAACACAACTTGACCTGAGCTGTTTTTTGTCTGTGATTATAAACACTTGAGAATGTTGTCTTTTCCTGTATTTCCTTTTTACCAAGTGAACACATTTTCCCTGTCTCAACCGTAGCACTAATGTGAGCATCCTGTGCAGATGGGGAACATTGTGGACAGGTCAATTGCTAGGTGACTGATGAACTTTGCTTCCCTTTCTGCCTTTGCTGTGTTGTTTCCTGGACTGATAAGGCAGAGACATTATAGTGGTTTGGTTATTCTAATATACTCTATCCTGGCCAAAAAATGAAGGGTCGTAAGTAAAAGAAACATATACTTTTGGATATGTTTTATACAGATTTAGGGAGATCTAATAAAAATAATATGAAGAGTGATTGAACAGATTTAAAAAGAAATCTTATCAGTAAAAGACACATTGCCATTAATTTCCCTGATAATACTCTCCATCGCTTTGAAAGCACTAATCCTATTGTTGCCACTTTCGGAAGCAGTTCTGGAAGTCCTCTTTTGTGTCTTTAGTTATGCTGTTGTGGCTGACTTGATGTCAAAATTTGATTCAAGTTTGTCTTTTGTTTTCATTTTGATTTTCTAGAAGTGTCACAAGTTGCACAGTACCAGATTTGGTGAATAAGGTGGATAAAGATAGTATTTTTATTTTTATGAGTGTGGCTTTCTGTTGGATGGCATTTAGCAGCAGAACTCACTGGATTTTTGATCGCATCTCATATACTCATGAAAGAAGACTTTGAAAACTTCTTCAGAAAGTGACTTGAGCAATGGGATGCAATGCGATGTGTTCGAAGACAGGGGTAGTATTTTAAGGGGGTTAATGACAATGTTTTTAAGCATTCATGGTATAATTTGATCACCCTATACTTCAGAAGAGATGATTTTCAGGAGCTTAGCTTGTAGGTCAAGATAATATCATTTTCTTTTTTCTTTTTTCTTTTTTTGTGAAGAGTAAAATTGGAAACTTTTTAATATTAATGCTTTAGTATTATTTTAACCTAAACTTAAATCCACTAAAGTGAACTTTTAAAGATGTGGAGTACAATTTGATCATGTTTACACCTCTAGCCTTTGTATTAATACATGGTAATAGCAGGAATTCAGTAAATGTTTTTGAACAGATCAAATAATGCTGTTTTAGTGTCTTTGGTATGATCTTACATCTATAGCCACCAGTATCATTTTATGATTTTATTAGTTGAAACACTTTCAGTTAGATGCCATGGAGGTTGAATTGGGATTGTGAATATGGAAGATTATTGAACATTAAAGCTATAAAACACAGAAAATGATACTGAATATATTGAGTCTGGGCATTATTAACAACATTAATTGTCCTTCTTCCATAATAAAGAGAAAGTAATGAATGATAGCATTACAGTTGATATTCATAGTAGACAAATCTTAAGAGCAATGTAGTTGGTGAACAAAGCCCTATTTGGGGGTGCTGTATTGCCATTTTCCTCACTTATTGGTGGAGTTAGGATGTAGATTTCAAGTGAGGAAAACTGAATTAAAATTGCAAGCCAGAAGAGTATATTTCTTGTGTACAGTTAGGTTGGCGCACAGTATTATACAGAGTCCAGAAAACGAACCCAAATACACAAGTAGTATAAGAATTAAGTAGTTTAGTCTGGGAACCAACTATCTCACTTGATAGAGAGTCTCCCAAGAGCTGCCCACATGCCAGAGACTTCAGAGGTGGTGCCTGGTGGAGCTCAGTGAGAGAGAAGTGAAGTGCTTCTGGAGCATGGCACCCTGGGTCATGAGTGAGGATGTGTCTGGGAATGGGGATGGGTTTGTAAGGATACAGGAACCATTCCTTTAACAGGGAAGAATGGACTCAGGAGGTGGAGGCAAATTATTGTGTCTGACAATAATTCATTTATTTGTTCGTGCATTTATTTATTTATTAAGTGAGGGTCCGTTCTTGGTCTTATATTGTACTTGGGGCACAGAATGTAACAATTAATGATACAAACAAGGTCCTTTGCTTTGCTTATCTTATAATATGTGGGGTGTAGTGTTAAGAAAATGGGAACAGCTACTACCACTACTGCTAATGTAATACTAATACTAGTATAGAGGATGTAGGAAGTCTAGGTTTTGTGGAAATAATACTAATAGCTAGTGTTTATTGAACAGTAACTCTGTTTTAGGTATTCTTCTTAGTACTTCACATGCATTAACACATTTAATATTTATGAAAACTCTACAAAGTGAATATTAATGTTATTTACGTTTCAAGTGGAGAAAATGGAGGCCCAGAAAGGTGTAGTTTTACTGACCAGGCTCTCACATCTAGTAAATGATAGGTCCAATATTTGAAACCAGTTTATTTCTAGAATCTAAACTTGTGATCATTACACTCTCGCTTTTCCTTGTCTATTAATTTCTCTAGTCTTCAGGGGAAAGTGGGTTTGGCACTCGGATAAGGAGCCAGGGAAACTTCTCCAAGCAGGAAGCTTGTAACAAGAGTCGGGTGAAGGAGCAGATGTGTAGTTGGAGGGGAAAGTGACTGGCAGAATTCAGGGGCGAAGCAGGGGTAGCATGTTCAAAACTCAGAGGTGGAAAAGAGATGGTGAAATTGGGGAACAGACAGTCAAGTGGGGAGTAGTGGAGCTGTGTGAGTTTCTTCTGAGGCCTAAGTAGATGTGCGAAAGCTATTCAGACTCGTGATCTAATTAATGGTCAAACATCTCTCTTGTAAGATCTTACGTATATGTCTGTTTTTCCTGGTCATGTTCCTCTTTAGTTTTTATGTGTCTGCACTCAAAAACCTCCTCCCCAAGAGCCTAGCGTCTTCATGTGGTATTATGATGGTGTCCTGACCAGCTCCTTCACATCCCATTTTTACTGTTGCCTATTTACTGGCACTTTCATTGCCTATTAATTTCTCCATCAAAGGGTCGGAGGAGTAAAGTAAGTGAAACATTGCTAAAATGACAATTGTACTTCATCTAGAATAAAAAACCATTTTATGGGGTAGGAAGTAGATACTATACAAAAAGAAGTTTTATTATATGAAAGGGTATGTCAAATATGGTTAAATGACACCTGGAAGGTAAACTGTTGGAAGTACTGGAGGTGTGTGCAAAACAGACTTTTGAGGTATTTTATCCATAATTTCTGACTGTAATTTTAAGTTGATGTTTCTAACTTTAGTAATAATCATATATGTAATTAATCTCAAAAAGAGATTAAATTTAAGTGTTGAGGCATGAAAGAAAGAATAGTGCTAAATATTAAGTCATATCTCAAATTGATATTGGCTGCACACAAAGGATAACGTCTGTCCTGTCACTATAATTAAGCAGGCTTGCAGTTCTGACTGTACCATTTGCAGGGGACCAGAAGAATTTTTGTGTAGAATAGTTTGATTTAGACTTTAGGGAAAAAAGAAGTGAAGAGTGTTTTAGAACACTGTTCTCCTTTATTTCTAGGAGATGAAATAAACTCCACCCTTCATTTCTATTCTGTTTGAAAAGGAATAATTGAGTTATTATTTCAAAAGGGGCAGCTTCAGTAAGTTTTAAGAACTACTTGTACTTTTTTCTGTAATCATTGGTTTCAGTGAAGTTCTAGTTTCAGTAAGAAAAGATTTGTAGAAGTCAGTAGGACTTTTCATTTATAGATGTCAGAAAGTATATTTGTGAATGTATATCCTCTGGGTATTTGTAACTTGCCTTAAGTGCTTATATTTTGCTTTGATACTGCTGTGATTAAAGTGAGTGAAATTTGTGCTTGCGATAGTTTAATCCTGAACTTAGGTTCTAATAATCAAGGTTCTTAATAAATAAGCAACGTGGGAAACCCAGAGGTAACCATTAGTATCAAGAGACTAATCAGAGGAGAAGGAAATATTACCCTTCTTAGAGACAAAGTCAGGCAGATAAGCTAACAAGACAGGATAGATGGATTTCAGCAACATTGACCATAGCATAAGATAGTGATTTTTGAATGTAACATTGGCCTTGATAATAAAAATATCAACAGTATCTTAAAAGAAAAAACTCCAGGAACCTAAACTGAAGACTTTTAGTATAGAAGAGATTTAGATGTTGGTTAAGATTGTGATCTTCTCATGTATTTTATTACTGAAGATGTTTATGCAAAACCTTCAGACTTGAAAAGCAGTTCTTGTTCTTTTGTCTGTTGTTGGCCGTCTCCTCCTCCTCTCTCTCAAATCATAGAAGTTGTCTTTTTACTTATAGCTATCAGAGCTCAAAAGGTGAAGAAACAGGGTCGGGGGTATGAGAAGAATAGAAGAGATCGTGTCCCCTGGGTGAAGTTGTCTAGAAAAGGATAGCATTGATTCCGGGGATACACAGGCCTTCAAACTCACGGAACTGGTAAATTGATCATGCCTGGAGAGATTACATTTTCTACAGTGAAATGTGGCGGAGAGCGATCTCAGATATGGATACAAAGGCACAGAGGTGCATGGCAACAGTGGAAGACACTGGAGAGCTGGCACTGGGCAGCAGAAACAGCCTGACAACATTTGGGTTGATGAACTTGGGCCTTTGGGAAATTCCAGAGGTGAAGTTTGGGGTCAGTTACAGAGAAACAATGACAGATCCCAAAAGTGAGGATTTAGTTGCTGAAAGGATCTACTTGAGAGGGGATCAAAATAATCTGGCTGAAGCAGAGATACAAAAAAGATCTTATCTAAAATGATATCCTTTAATGGTGTTTCTTTTCTTTGTTGAGAGCTGGCTAATATTATTCCAGAAACTTCACATATCTCTTTTTAAAATCTTACAATGAATAAAGAACAATGGCACATTTCAAAATAGGGTCCCTCACCTATTATCTCTAATGAGAAGAAAAAGAAAGAAACGTATTTATTAAAAATAAATACTCTGTAAAGGGATCATTGCATTTTCTCATTTAAATCTCACAGTTTTGGCATGAGATAGGATAAGGCCCTGAGAGATTATATAAAGTCACTTACACTTCTTTTTTTTGGTGTTGCTTTATTACTCATACTCTGTCTTATTTACTACAATAATTACAACATTTTTACTTGCTAATTAGAAGTTCAAATTATTTAAAGAGTCTCACATAATATGAAGGATACCAATATAATGCTAATTGTGTAAGTCATTTATTCAGATCAGAAAGAGAAAATATGTTCTAGGACCCAGAAAGCAGAAGTTAATCCTGTAATGGGTCCAGCAGGAGGAACCCAGTCTCTTGAATGGAGAACAGATGTCTACACTTTAAAAAAAGTTTACAAATTTCTTAACCAATTTCTTAAATCAGCTGAGGAATCCCATAAAAAAATTCAGGAAAGATGAGCATATAACCAAATATTATGTTAGTGGGCATTTTGAGAAGAGAAATATGTGTCTACTACCTTGAATAGTGAAACAGTGTGAAGGACAATAAAGATGCCTTTATAGATGATATCTTTCAACATCACAAATGGGTTCAGTGAGGATTTTGATAAACTTAGAGATAATTTATCTATAACCAGTATTTTTATAAGAAATTAGATTTATAGTGGTTAATAGTTCAAGATTATGTTCTTAAAGCACTCCTACATTTATATAGAATTATTGTCTAACGTTGTTTTTAGAAACTGTTGGATTATCATTTTAACCCATATTAGTATTTATTGTGTTCTCCATGTTTATAATACGGATTTTCTTTTGAACATCATTCTGTCAGGCAATATACATAAATTATCTATATTACACTGCTTCCTGATGGAATATTAACATAAAAGCATGTGGCAGAACTTCATCCTTAGATGGTGTTTTACTTTCTTTTCTCTCGTTGTTGGGACAGAAGAAAGGTTTATTAGCTCACAGTCTGCAGAGGTTTCAGTCTATAGTCTGCTGGGTCTGAGGCAGGGCGGCATGGCAGACCGGCAGCAAAGTAAAGTGAGGAATCCAAGGAATGTATGCAAATAAGCAATGCAAACAAGCAGCTAGTTAGCTTCTTCCTGTATCTTTTATCTAGGCTACCTGTCCTTAGGGCAGGTAGCACTCCCACCCTTAAATTTAGTTTCACATCCTTGATCCCAGCAGAACCATGCCGAACCGATCAATGGATCAATTTAGTAATCACACACTCTAGATTCAGCTATCTCTTACCACATGAGGCTTTGGGGGGACATCTAGACACAAACCATAACAGATGGGATAAATTTTACCCCTAGTCTCTTACTGTTTACTTAGTGCTGACAACCTCCAGTGATCTTAACATGTGTGAAACATATGAATGAGAACTCAAATGTATTTCAATAAAGTCTGTATAAAATAGTAATATAAGGGAATTTAATTATGTCATTTAACTTTAATGAGAACAGATGAGCAATAACTATTTATTGTTTAAGCTTATATATAATAATACTTGTCAGATGTGTCAGTCATGGTGTTTGCCACATGCACAGACCTTTCTAAGTGAATCTTGTCCTTTTATAGACACTGCTTATAGAGCAACGCTCTCCAGCCTCATTTTATTCTACTCACCTCCTCCATCCTGCTGTTCCACAGCTGGGTGGACGGGACAGTGATGTAGTCCAAGGGCAGCAAACTCATGGACTTCTTAGTATGTGATGTGGTACGGCCCCGAATGACAACTGGACCAGACAGACTCTGTCTTGGATATTTCACCAAAGAAAGATAGACACAATTGAGTAGATAATAGACATTAATCAACACAAGAGATTGAAAAGAGATAAGGCATAAAGTAAAGATAGTTTTGGTGGGACTGAAATCTTGTCTCTAGTGTTATGGTAAGCCAAAGTTATAAGGAATATATGATAGAATATTTGAAAA
The DNA here is from genome assembly GCA_004026905.1 of Hystrix cristata. Lineage (NCBI taxonomy): Eukaryota > Metazoa > Chordata > Mammalia > Rodentia > Hystricidae > Hystrix > Hystrix cristata. The sequence continues at coordinate 158,427 of PVJO010001373.1, read as the reverse complement.
ACTTGGGGGGAGGGGAGAGAGAGAAATATTTAAAAACCAGGTTAGTAATAGTAATTTGGACATGTACAAAAAGTACAAAAAGGAGTTTAAATACTGAAATATGATTTATCTAGAATAGGTGAGTGATAGTAATAATGGTAGTTAATATTGTCAGGCACCAGTCTAATCATTTTTCATCTTTTGTTTCATTAATCTCAACAAATTGTTTGAGGCAAGTCCTGCCAGTTTCCTTGTTTGACAGATGAATCTGACCTGTGGGTGTGAGGAAACTAAGGCCTACAGGTGCATGTTAATATGGCTAAATTCACACATCTAGCAGCTGGGTAATTAGGGCTGAGATCTCAGTAGTGTAACTTAGAGCCTTCTTTCTTGAATGGTAATGAGGCAGAACAGTGGTTCTCAAAAGGTAATTCCTGGACCAGCAGCATTAATATTGACTTAGAACTTAGCAGATATGCAAATGATCAGGCCATGCTTAAGTATGGTCTCTAGCAATCTGTGTTTTAACAGCACTCCAGATAATTTTGATTCCTTCTAAAGTTTGAGAACCTCTGAGGTAAGTGAAGGCTATAGACTCCTGCTGATTCTGGCTCTTCTAGTCTCTCTGTGGCTCATTAGTTAAAAGCTCCTTCTTTTCCTGTGGCTTGGATTGATCATCTACTCCTGGGGTTCTGTGCACCCAGATTCTTATAACTACCCTCGTTATTTGAGGTGCCTTGAGCTATGTTTGTTACTTGCAGTTAAGAGATACAATTAAACACTTTAGACATCTGGAATACCTTTGCTTTAATGAAGCTTATTGAACTAGGATAAGGTTCTATTCCTGGAAAAATGCTGGACTGAGATACTCAGATCAATCTTTTTTTTTTTTTTTTTTTTCTAAATTTTATTTTAAACCAAGAACATGTATTGGTACATTCTACATACAATGGTCACATTCATTACATTTATTCTGTACCTATACATGATGTATCTTGGTTCTCCCCCCTCTCCCCTGCCCCTCCCATCTGCACCCTCCCTCCCTATTTACAGCAGGATCATTCATCATTTTCCATATTTTCCCATTCCCCTCTTTCCCCTGTTGCCTTTCTGCTTTTCCCCTTCTTTCCTTCTAGTACTCCTCTCCTCTGCACACCATCCTCCTTTTATATAATATCTATTACACCTCTTTGTCCTTATTTACAGTTACGGTTTCTCATATCAGAGAAACAATTCGATGTGTGCTCACGAGTGTCTGATTTATTTCACTTAAGAGTACGTTCTCAAGGAACATCCATTTATATATGAATGACTCTAGTTTGTCCTTTTTATGGCAGTGTAGTACTCCATTGTGTAGAAAAACCACATCTTCTCTAGCCATTCGTTGGTTGTTGGGCATTTAGGTTGTTTCCAAGAATTAGCTATTACAAATTGTGTTGCTATGAACATGGGGGTGCATACGTCCTTGTGGTATGACGATTTTAATTCTACTCAGACCAATCTTGCCACTGAAAACAACTAAAAAAAATCTGAGATTAAATATATATGTAATCTTAAAAACATCAGAAAGCCAAAAAAAAAAAATAAGGGATAACAGTCAAAAATCACAGAGAAAATGAAAACTCGAACTGATGGCATGGTGAAGCCACTTGTGTTTGAGGCTGTTAGCCCAGAATTATTCTAGGTTGTACCGCCTGGCCAGTTTGTCCCAGGTCTTGCCCACAGTAGGGAGTCTAAGGGGGGACGTTGTTCTTGAAAAAAGCTGAGATCACTATGGCTATACTCCCAGAAGAAGGGTGAACAATACTTAAACCCTCCCTGCCTCTTACCCTGTGGTCTTGCAGGAGGAATCACTTCTACATGGTGCAAAACCGAAACCAAATGAGATAAACAAAGCTCTGTGAGGTTGTAGTCAACCACTTGTGTTCTCAAATGTGTGCTGCTTAGATGCACCGCATGTAGCAGTTCAAACAATGTGAGATGTGGATTTAGTTTAAGGGAATTCTGAAACAGTAGTGCCCCTGTGTCAGGTGGAAGCAGACGCTAATTCCAGGCCTTCAAGAAGTCACAGAAATCATTCCATGCATAAAATGGGTGAATACACTCTAGAACCAAGAACAAGCATGAAAAAAAAAAAAAAGCCAACCACCAAAATAGACTGCCCCAAAATTTAAGGTTTTATAATTATCATAAAGATTATAAATTAACATTCTTTTTTAAAAAGAAATACAAGTTTGAAAATATTTTCAGGGAACAGGAAACTAAAACCCTAGCCAGTTGGAGATAAGATAGAATTTAAAGAAAGGGTTTAAAAAAAAGAAACTTGAAAAAGAGACTGATGTTAAAGATGAATATAGACTAGAGGTAGTACTTTCTATTCAAAATAACCTAATTCATCTTTTGATAAGTGACTTGTGAAATGTACCTTTTGCAGTTACACAGTCCCCCAGTGAGCCAAGGTTGGAAACCCTGGAAAACTGGAAGCTGCAGAAACCTCAGAACAAGGGGGACTATGATGCAGCTCCAGATCAAGGCTGAATGTATTTGAAATTAATGAATAAATAGCATGCTGAGGTCAATTTAAATTTATAAATAATTATTTAATATTATGATTGTATTAATATTAGTTTAGAATTTAAGTTAACATTTAAAATGTGAGATTGTCAATATGTAAAGATAATTTAAAGTGCATGAAACTTATATTAATTTTACATTTCACTTTTTACTCCAGGTGAAATACAGGTATAGGTAAATAAATTGAGCCAAGGCTGATTGCTTACCTGAATATAGCATAAACAGCTATAAAAAGACTAACTATTTATGTTGAATAGTGTCAGCTTTCCATTTTATTATCAACTTTAATTAAAGCATTTGAAGGGTATAAATACATTTGGAAGAAATGCGAAGATAAGTCAGTAGAGACAATTTTGTAATTACACTAGTGGAAAGTTTGTGGGCTCTGCCAATGTGCAGTTGATTCAACAGTAACACAATCTGTGTTCCACCAGAGAATAATTTCAGTTCTCGGGACTGTTAACATTTAAAAGTGAGGCTCCATGTGTGGAAAGGACAGAACCATTGTGTTCTGTGAATAAAGGTATCTACACATGTTGAATATGTAATATTCAATTTATCCCTAGAGATGCTAATTACTCTTTAAGAATGTGGTAATGAGGTGCAACACATTGTGTGCCGGGAGGCATAATAGATCAGGTTTCATATCATTCATTTAAATTGGGGCATTAATTTTCATTACAAGATACAGTCAGTGATATAAATGAAAGGCAATCTATGGGGAAAGTAAAGCTTAGCAAGTACAGGCAATAAGCCACACAATAGTTGGCCCTTGAAGTGCTGATCTCACTTACTTGCAGCCAGACTTGTTGAAAGATGACTATCAGAAGAAAAACAAAATCCCCTGTATGGTGCAATATTAATGTTAATAAACCTTAGCTAAGAAAAAACAAAGTTCAAGTTAAATGCCATAAAGGACAAGTCCTTTGCAGACAGCTTGAAGCCACAGGGGGGAAATACAGTTTCCACTTTTTGCATCATTATTCCTCAGTATTCATTTGTTCAATACCTATCATATCAAAATATAAAGGGAGGAATAGAACTTGTTTAGAAAGCTTATAATTCATATAACCCAGGGCCAAGGATGAACCTCATAGGTGGAAGTTGGCTTTTTACATTTTATTAATGTTTACATGTTTTGAATTGAATTCTTTCTCCTCCTCTATCTAGGTTAGTCATGGATAAAAAAGCCTGGAAAAAGTAATAACTTTGAGGGGAGATGGCAGATACGTTCATCAGGAAAACGCATGTATAAATGAGTGGGAAAAAGTCAGGATCTCTAAGAATATCAGGATCTCTAAGAAGAGAAAAAGCTAGAAGATGCATAGGCAGATCTTGAAATTCATATCAGATCTTAACTGTCTCTAAGAAGAGAACAAGCTAGAAGATGCATAGGCAGATCTTGAAATTCATATCAGATCTTAACTGTCTCTAAGAAGAGAACAAGCTAGAAGATGCATAGGCAGATCTTGAAATTCATATCAGATCTTGACTGAATATCAGGATCTCTAAGAAGAAAAAAAGCTAGAAGATGCATAGGGAGACCTTGAAATTCATATCAGATCTTAAGAGTTAGTGCTCAAGAGAGTGGTGAAATCAAAACCATTCTTGTGTTGCATCTGCCTCTTGAATTAGTGAGTAAACAAGAAACATGGAAGGGGTTTGTTCTGCAAATTAATGCCACTCTTAGTAAATTTAAGGCTTTAGGAAATAAAGGCAAGTTAGTCACATGATTTCTGAGTGACAGTGGAAATAGCCAGTAGATTTTAATGGAAAGCACATACGCTTTATAACCAGAAACACATACATCACAGTGTATGTGTTTTCTACCACTCACTTATTTTACTCACAGTGTATGCGTTTTCTACCAATAAGTGATTTCTACCACTCACTTATTTTTTTGACCTTGTATAAAATATTTATTAAACCAATCTCCATATAGAAAGTATGAAAAGAGATATAATTTGCAAAGTATCTGGTACATAGAAGATTACAATCTTAAAAGGAATAAAAAGAATTTGTTTTTATATTATATGATGATTTTATACATTAATTTAAAATATTTGGTTGTTGAGGAAAAATTCACATAATACATCCTTTAATATTGTAGTGAGGTTCTTCAGAGGAACAGAGCCAACAGTATGTCTGTATACAGTAGAAGAGGAGATTATTAGAGTACTTCACACGCATGATCAGAGGCTGGATAGTCCCACAATAAATGTCTGCAGGTTGGAGAGCCACAGAAACTGATAGTTACTTCATCCCAAAAAGCTGAACACAGCAGACCAAGAGGGACCAATGATGCTGCCCCAGTCCGAGGTTAAAGGCCTGGAGACTTAGGGAGAGTTGCTGGTGCAAGTCGTCCTTCAGAGGCTGAAGGGTCTGGAGTTTGATGTCTGTGAGTGATGGCAGCAGCAACAAATGCAGTTGAGCTTATGTGGCCAAAGTTCCTTCTTTTTCCTCTTTTTTGTTCTGCCAGAGACCCTAGTCTCTTGGACATTGCCACCCACATCCAGGGTGGATCTTTCTCACTCGGTTCACTGACCCATATGATGGTTGTCTCTGGAAGCACCCTCAGAGATGCACCCAGAAAGGTGCTTCAATATAAAAGTTATTCTCAACAAAAAAGAATGATTTAGCTTTACATTTTAAATTTGATGAAATAATTGAAAACAATAATTGGCTAATTACAATATAGAGAAAGTCAAGTGGACCATATGTACATGTTTTAAAAAGAAAAAGGGAATGCCTAAAGAAATTCAAATTCTATCCGATCTTGTAAATATGGCATAAAACAGAAACATGACATATAGCTATGAAGTTTTTATCCTGAAGAAATGTGGTGTGCTTGTTTTATAAAGGGGTATCTCTGTTTCTAAACGTTAGGCTCTGACAGGCTTGATCTTTTCTCATAAACAGCATAGGGTAGGAGAAAAATGAAGTAGTGTTCGCCAGCCCTACAGATTACTTCTCAGTTACGAGAATGTGGGAATGTGCCCTACTCTTTCTCACAATTTATATTCTTTCTAAGCCCACCATCAATTATTTATCTGCTTCCACTATAGCGCAGTCATTTTGGGACCCATCATTTTATTCCAGCCGAGTGAGCAAAAGGCAAAGATAAAAGGGACATTTAAATGTGGAGCCTTATTAAGGCGATGTTTGTGGTCACTAGACTATCAGTGGAAGGTAGCACATTCATGCCACACCCAGGTCAGCTCAGGCCCTCTGACTAGCGCTTTCCTCTTTCTTGGTGCCTGTAGCAGGTTTTTGACATTATAAGCAAGAGCTCCATCCTGTGCCGTTCCGGCAAATTGGGTTAGATAGAAACCCAGGGGTGAAAGAGGACGGGGTTGTATTATAACTTTGTTTTTCAAATCCCACTTTGGATGTAAGATCTAGCAATGTGTTGAGGCACTAATTATGTCTGTTTACTATGTCTAAGAGGCTGATTTTAGGTATGCTCAAAATGAGGTAGCCCCTGAATTACAACATTCTAAAATACTATTGTAGCATGCCTAATACAGTTAAGGTTCAGACTTTTTTGTAAACAGGTTAATAATACAGTTAAGGTTCAGGACTGGAGGGGTCAGTACGACTTGGCAGAGAACCCAGGTACTTTTCACCTTGTTCACACAAGGAGAGTGTTCAGGCACTGGGACTTCCTTCAGGATGTGAGAAGCAGCTAATTTTAGTTCTTTTTTTTTTTTTAAATGGTAAGTCTTATAAATTGCTCTGAGTGAATCCATTTTCTTGGGAACATGGATGAGGCTTCAGTTGCAATTCTGAGTTGAATTCTTTTTTTTTTTTTTTTTTTTTTGGTACCGGGAATCGAACTCAGGGCCTCATGCTTGCGGGGCAAGCACTCTAACCACTGAGCTAAATCCCCGGCCCTCTGAGTTGAATTCTGAGCTTTGGACTTCCCAAGAAGTGAGATCAGACCAGGCCAGAGCCTCTCGTGTGCTGTGTAGCCTAATAGTGCACCCACACATTGACCTTTCCTGCTGACAGGTGCTGCCTGTGCTCAAATGCATGTGTAAATGGATGGTATTTAATTGTAGCTTGACCTCAGGTGTCCTCTTGCTGACTTGAAATTAAACTTTAAAAACAAGTAGTATAATCACAGTCTAGAAAGTCTGGAAGAAAATCAAAATATAAGATTTAGAGATTGTTTACACTGTTAAGCAATAGCTGTTATGCTATTTGGCATATCTATGTAGAACATTTCCACAAATGATTTTTTCATAATGTAATTATGACTGGAATATTTATCTGAGGTGTTGTAAGCAGCTTTTCATGTTTTCATATAGATGCTACATAGTCCTCAGAGCTAATCGCATTGAGTAAATGTAAAAAAGATGCAGTCAACCTTTTGTGCTGAATTTGTAGCATAATTCTGTTTTTAAAATTGTTTTTAGAGAAAGCTTAGACACATCTTTGTGTTTAAAGACTTCTTTCTGGGTTTTGGATTATTTTCCTAGCAAAGATTTTTAAAATAGAACCTCTGTAACAAAGAGAACACACATCTTTATGACTCAGCAATTAATTACTCACAATTGCAATTTGATCTCCAACTTGTAGGCCTTTGTTAATTTTATTTTTGTTATTTGTCTTCCACTCAAGTGCCTTGTGTGCTAAGGAATATAATAAGAGACTAAAAACAATCATGCTTCTGTTAGTAACTCTTCCCAGATAGGCTCCATTTACTTACACCTCTTTGCTTTGTACTCAGTTTCTATTTCTATTTGGTAATGAATTTTTGTAAACTCCTCTTTTTCTTCTAGACATGTGGACTTTGCTTAGTTTTTCAGACTTGGTTGCTTCTCTTGTTTGTTATCTCTTGGGGCCCAGGAACACTCATACTCTATCCCTTGTTCTGAGAGACCTCATTCACACCCTGTTCAACATTAGGGGTGAAGTTATTTAGGTGACAGTGGCAATTAAGAGAAGAGAACAGATTCACTGGGTGCTCTGTAGTCAATATTGGAGCTGTTTCTGATTGGACATGGACAAGGAGGGAAGTATAAAGATGACTCCAGAGTTCTTACTTTGGGGTACTGAGTATTTAGACCGTTACATGTTAATCAGTGTTAGGAATCCAGAAGGAAAAAAATGTATTTTTAGAGGTGTGGAGCAGAAAGAAATTTTGGTATTGACATTGTAGGGATCACTGTTGATTGCCTACACACATTCATTTCCTACCTTCTTCATTAAGAGAAGATGACTGAGTTCATTTATGTTGCTAGAACAGGATATCATGGAATGAATAATTAAAAATACAGAAATTTATTTTCTCAGAATGCTGCAGGCTGGGAAGTCCAAGATCAAAGTGTTGGCATCTTGTAATGACCTTTTTGCTGTGTCCTTGTATGGTGGAAGGGACAAGGACCAGGGAACAAACACACATAGCAGAAGAGCAAAAGAGAGGGAGTCCAAGCTTGCCGGCCCTTCTTGTAGCAATAATCCACTCATGTGGGTGGAAACCTCATAACCTAAACACCTCCCCAAACTCCACTTACCAATACTGTTGCACTGAGGATTAAATTTCCAACACATGAGTTTTCAGGAACACATTGGAGCTTAGAAAACAAGTTAAAACTAAAATTAAGAGCTGGTGAAAATTTCATATTAAAGTGACAGGCATTCTGGTTTAGATCAAGAATGAACCCCCAAACTCTCATGGACTCAAGAAAGGGGCTATTGGACGGTGACTACGTCATTGGGGCTCTACAGCTGAATGTGCTGTTGGGAGATGGGGCCTCTTGGAGGAGGCAGGTCCCTGGGGGAGTGACCTGGAAGGATATATCTCCTTACCTCGCTCCTCTCTTCTCTCTCTGCTTCCTGGTCACCATGATGTGAACATTTTTTTTCCACCAGACCCTTCCACCATGCACTTTCTTCCTTGGAACCAGCCAACCATAACCCTAAATTTTCAGTGTCTGTTATTGTCTCTCAGAGATGAGAAGGTGACTAAGACAGTAGGCATAGTTGTGATAGGGATGGTCTAATCCAAACAGTGTGGTAAGCAGAAGAAAATGCAATAAAAACAGACTCTTAAAGTTCTGAAATTTCAGGGAGAAGAGGAGAAGATAGTAAAAGGCTTGCTGATAGGAGTCAGAGAAGATAATCATGGTACCTGGTGAGCAATATGGTGTAATAGAGACAACTTGCAATATGCAGAAAAGTTGTGCTTTCAAAAAGAAAATTTTATAATGTAAAATAATCACTGAGATGAAGATGCCTAAATAATCACTGAGATGCACATGCCTAACCAGAAGCTACAATTCCCAGAACTCTCTAGCCTTAAGAAAGTAATAGGAAGAATTTTTTGGTTAAAGTTTTGGGGAGCTTGAGTGTGTGTCTTAAGCAAAAGGGAAAACAAAGCTGTATAGTATGAGTACGTTGATGAAAGAAATGGAAGATGATATTGGTAGGTGGCTTTGGAAGAGATGTGAAGGGCTGCATTTACTATAGGTAGGTATAATTTTGCAAAGGAGAAGCAATACTAACACTAATTTGTCCCCTATAGGAGGGAAGGTGAGAAGAATGGATACAATATGAGTGAAGAAGAGGGCAGTTGAGAGAACTCATAACTTGTCTTCTTTTCTTTTTCTTGTAATTGTCTCCTGAGAACCAGGAGTGCAGATGTAGGGAGTCTAGTGCTTGGAGTTTGATAAATGTTTTGAATAACTACTTTTAGGTAATGGAAAGGGTAGCAGAGAAGAGATAAGTAAATGGATTCCTGAGCAGCTGGAGTTGAACTTCATAAATTTGTGATGGTGCAATTATCATATTTATGTGACTATTCCCTAGCATATTTAGTGACCCTTGAAATAGATGATGATGTCAATTCTAGCTTATGGTTTGGAAGGAGGAATGAAGTAGAAGGTAAACTGGCAAAGTAATGATTGAAAATGCTTGTAGGAACATTGTTGAAATCATTGAGCATCACACTGATAAATTTGGAAACTCAGGCTCTAGACAAAAACACTAGGAATTATGAATGATTAGACTGGGTCATTAATCATCAGTCTTTTTCCAAGGGATGTAGCTTAAAGGTCGTGGAGCTTGAGAGCAATGCGGGATAAAGTGCGATTGTAGGCAACAGATCACTTCTCAGATACCCTATTTCACAAATTGATAACATTTTGAAACAGAAAGAGAGTTATCAAAACTCACCCACTGTTACGGTTTGGATCTTCAGTGTCTCCCAAAGGCCTATATGCTAAAGGCATGTGCCCAGACTGGGCGCCACTGGGAGGTGGAGAACCTTTAGGATGTGGGGTCTAGTGGAAAGAGGTTAAGTTATTGGGGGACCTGCCCTTAAAAGGAGGATGGAGGGCCTAGCCCCAGCTCCCTGCCGTCACGAGGTAAGTAGCCTTCCTCTGCCACTTGCTCACTCTGTGATGCACTGTGCCGCCACAGGCCCAAAGACCCATGCGCAGACACTTCTGAAATTAGGTACCAAATACACTTTTCCTCCTCCTAAGTTGTTCATCTCAGCTACCTGCCACAGTGAGAAGTTGGTTTCAGAGCTGGTAAGATCAGTGCTCAAGATCTTTAGTGACTTGATCAGTTTTGAGATACACAGAAGAAAGACATTTGAAAAAAAATCAGGAAATGAGCACGAAAAAGAGCAAATGAATAACTAAACAAATATAAATAACTTAGTTGATATGGGGAATTATGAAAACATTTCTGTATCTGGTATGTTATGAAGCTCTAGAAGGCTGGTCACATCTCTGTAGCTGGCTCTTGGGGAGGGGCAGCTTTGCAGGGAATCTGGCCGAAAGCCAGGTGAGGCAGTTGTTTGGGAGTCAAGTAACAGGGTGATAAAAAGTCCCTGGCGGGAAACAAGAGAGGATTTGATGTAACTAATTGATTGTGAATGCAGCCTGAAGCATGTGGATTGAGGGAGACCTTCACAGTCCACTGGCTAAGTATGTGCTTTTTAATCAAGAGGTTAGTGTTCATGAGTCCTGCTTCTCTTTTGAAAGGGGCTTTATTCATTGGGGGTGTTATTGGGAACATGTGTTTATGAGGCTGGGTTGGTGAAAGTTTTAACATTGTTGAAAGAGGTCAGCCATGTTTCTCAACCTCTGTTGTACTCCATGGTAATTGACAGCACCACTATAGGAGAGAGATGTATGCAGAAGTTGTGTTTTCTCCTTTCGTGTTTTATTGACTGTTCTGTATGTTGAAATGTGCTGTTAGGAAGTCTGGGTTTGTTTTTATGTGTAACCCAAGTCATGACTAAGAGAAGCTGGCTTTCTAGGTGATAAACTGTTAAGTGTTTACTGGTTGTATTTATTATTAGATCTAGTTTATTATTTTCATATCTGAATTCTTTATAGGTTCACTCCAATTTAATTCTCAAAGATTTCTCTAAACTTATAAATTCTCTCTCATGTGCATTTAGTAATTGGAGAGGGCACATGTCATTCTGTCCTTTTATTAGACTGTTTTTAGTAAACATAGGACTTCTTCACCTCTTGGATGGAATGTCAGTGGTTGTCATTGAGTTTTCTCATACATGGGAAAGTGGGGAACGTGCCCTTTAGGTGGTAGTAAATAATTGTATGAGATTCGTGTGTGTGCATGTGTGTGTGCATGTGTGCATGCGTGTGTACTATCTTTATTCAAAAAAATTACCATATTGCAGTGTGGAGTGAAGACAAGTAAGCACAGATTTCTTTTTTAGCAATTACATCTTCATGACTTCCTTTTTCTGTAATTAAAAATCTTCCTGAGGAGAAAGTTTGCTTCATAAGATTTCTGCCAGTGCTAAGTTGTTTCAAAAGCTTGGTAAAATAAATAGGGCCACTTTAAGACTGAGAAACATATAAACTTTTAGCATCCACAGGTATTTCAGTTATTTTAAGATGACATACAGCATGATCATATAAAAATGCATAATATGGATGGCACGTATGTTTCCTTATAAGTGGTTGCCTGTTTAGGATGTTTGTTTTTCTTTTATCTCTTTGCAGGTGCAGTATTCACTTTTTATAGGTCTTTACAGATTTTTTTTTTCAGTAATTGCTGCTTTCATTTGGTGAACTGCACTTTGTTATATTATTGTTTATTGTTAAGAATGAGGTCTGCATTTGTCTTTTAAAGTATGGTTTACCCATGACCAATTAAACAGTAAATACAAAAGAATGTAGACATGCACTATGTTTTGTAAAAGTAAAGTGTAAAAGTAAAGTCAATAGACAATACTGGAAAATATTAGTTATTATAGTCTTATTTTGTGTAATTTTTACTACTCAGGAGGTGCTAATATTTCCAGTGTCTCTTCCCATCTTTTGTTTTTGCTTTTTCCAGTTGACTAGCTGTGCAATAGATAGGAAAATAGAAAGGCAGGAAGAAAGGCAAGAGTATAGCTGTAGGTTTTTTTTTTTTTGGTTGTCTTTTTTCTATCTGTGCTTGTTCAAAGACCGCACAGCAGAACACTTTGTCTTCTGATGTCTATATTAGGCATTTACTGGTTACATTCAGTAACTCCTTCGCCATATTCTTAGTCTGTAGCAAAAGAACTTGCAATTTCAGATGTTTGACACAATGTTAAGCCAGGATTATTAACATCCCAGTGTGTGGCGTTCTGGTGCACTAGGCTGTTTCTTTGCATCTTTTCCTTCTAGATGTAGATATCTCCCATCACACTCCAACCAGTTGCTTATGGTATGTTCTTGATGAATTCTTGCCTCCGCCCATTGGAGGCCTATTTGTTATGCCCTTAATTGCTCTTCCAGGGCTAAATATATTGGACTTTTGTTTGATATGACAACCTGTGGATAGGGGAGAGCAGAATTTGAAAGAAGGTGTAGCTGATTATTTTGTATTTGGACTGGTTGCCCAAAGGCCATTGAAAACCCATGGGCTACCATTGTCTCCATTGATATAGGGAACTTTCTTATTTCTGTGGGTTTCAGATCTTCTCTCAGAGTCAAGGTGAACCTCTAGAACCTTCATTGCTTTCAGAGGTAACGGTCCCCAGGTGTTCACTTGACCAGATTTATCCCAGCAGCTCTTTCTCCTTTTAGTCATTGAGGGGGAAACTGTGGGATTTGTTCATATCCTATTACTTGACAGAAGTGTGGGGACTTAGAAGGGGGCTGCTGTGTACTTCTTGCTGAAGAGTGCCCACTTTTTCTATAATCCTATTTTATTTTCCCTTTCATTTTTCCATTTCTCAAATCCTTTTTCTTTATTGCCAGAGACACTTAATGGGTTGGTTTTGATAGCTCTGCTTTTTCATCCTAGCTTTTTTTTTCTAGGCAGGAAAAATGAATTGGATAGACTTGTCGGAAATTTCTGAACTGTGACACACTGTGGTGGAAATGAGTCTTACTCATCTGTGGGGGTTTCCACATCTTTTCGCCTGGACTGTCCAATTATCTCTTCGACCTGTTATGTTCATGTACTATGGATTTTAAAAAATTGATTATGGTATAATTGATATATAGTAAAATATGTAGCTCTCAAAGTATGGTGTGTTGCATTTGACTACTGTATATACCATGGAGCCATCGATCAATCAGAACATTTCCATGTCCCCGGCATGTTCCTCCCACTGTCCAGGCCAGCTTTGTTCTGACACTCATTTATACCTGACTTCTTTCATTCAGTTCACTGTTTTGCATATAACAACTACTTTTTTTTTATTACTAAGTACTATTAATTGTATTAGTGTACCTCGATTTATTTATTGTCCTACTGATGGACATTGGAATTGCTTTCTGGGTTTTGGCTATTAAGAACATTTTTTTTAAGAACACTTTTGTACAGCCCTCTTTTGGACTTGTTTTTGTTTCTCTTGAAAAAATATCTGGAGATACAATTATTTGGTAACAGATACTATATATGTTGCTTAGGCTGTTTCTTTAAAAGATAACTGGGGATATTACTGGACAATATGGGAATTTTGTTTATTTATTCCCTTCCTTACTGCTTTGCTTTATGTAGAACATGACATGGAATGACTTGCCACTTTCTAAATTTTTACTTCTCCTCTGGTAACCATTTCTTTAAAAGAATATGGCATTAAGATTGTGCTTCCTCCGCTTGTTTGCTATATTTCTGGTCAATTTTAATCCAATTTTGTTCATCTGTTAGGTTTATGGGAAAGAAGACTCTCTGATCTGGTTTAAAGCTGCTGATTATCCCTGGAAGTAGAAATTATAACAGAAAATATTGCAGATTACTTCACTAATTCGTAGCTTCCCTCCTCTCCTACATTTTATACATATTTCTTAAAATATATGCTGCAAAACCAAATTTGGGTATTTTTGCTATACTGATTTAGAATTCCAGTAATTCTGTTTTGAAGATCAAATACGAAACATTTTTCTCAGGGTGAAGAATGTAATACAATCCTGTTTGTAGCTGATAGGCGACTCTCTGTCATGTCATTAACATGAGCAAATCCTGGGGCAATTCTGAGAAATGTTCATCTCGTTCAGTGGGATTTTTTTAAAAGACACATGGATCATTCTCCTCATTGAGGGATTTTACTGTGAACTTATTCTACTTCAAAACCACATATTTCTGGATAGAGATGTGTTATATAAATTTGATGACCCAGAGCCTAATCCTTTGGCCACTTATCAGCTATAGTGGGCAAGTCATCAATAAATGCTGCATGTGTATCTCAGGGAATCCCATGAAGATTAAAAAAAAGCTGTCTGTAAGACATTTTGAGATATTTTAGAAGAAGAGTGCATTGTGATTTTATAGCATCATAATGGTGTTGTTATTTATCAAGCTCCAAGGAGGCCTCTTTTAGTTTCCAAATTGAAGGCCCAGAAATAATTTTCCTAACATGAGATTTTCCATGGAAATGCAGAAAACAGTGATTAGAAGTTACATTTATGCAATACATACTCTTCCATGTTCTGTCTGTATATGCTTATTTTGTATTTAGCCTTGTTTTTTTCCCCTGTTAATGTTGATAACTCTTTTCTTCTGTCATTTATACTTTTGTAGGTGGCTCGCTGTTTGGCTAGTAAGGCATACTACCAATTTTGTTTTAAGATGAAAATGCATGTGGGCAGAGAGGCTGGACTTTCTATTAAAAATGGCGTCTTGGCTCTCATCTCATCTGGGGTTCTTGTGCATCTTGGCTTTCTTTGACTTCCTTGGAAATCTGTTCTATGGCTCAGTCTGGTTCCAGCAGTTGCAGTGTATCATCATTCAAACCTTGCTAGCTGCAAATACCCTCTTAAAATATACTTAACCACAGATTTCAATCTGCAAATTATTAATGTTAAAACTATTTGAAGAAAGATGTATTTCTAGATACAAAGCCAACATGAAGCTTTTACATAAATCAAATATGGCAGAACCAAATTAAAACTATTGGGTTTTTTCCAGTCTCTAGGTTTTGCCGTAATAATGACCTATTTTCCCATTTGTGGTTAGCATCATTATATAGTATACTATATGTCACCCCAATGCTGGGTTTACCAGCATTGCATAAGGAACCTTTTTACCATCCGGAATTGTTAAAAACCAAATATACAATGACAGGATAGGCGTTTTTGACTTGCCTCTGGTAATATGAGTTAACTTTGCTTTTTTATTTTTCTTTATCTTCTATTTTAATGCAGTTTAACAAGTTAAAATGTATTTTGTTAAATTTGGAGCTGAGTTTTGTGTATTTATGTGTATGCATGTGTGTGGCAAATGGGAGACAGAAAAGGATAGGGAACACTATATTATATATGAATTTCACGTTGAAAAGTTGGCTTAAAAGACATAGAAAATATATACCTTTCAGGGCACCCCCTCTATCAGGAATGAGAAGAGTTAGGCTAAATTTGGGATTGATGGTGGCAGATAATGCCTTTTGTAAACTGCTTTAAAATCTACTTTGGCTTGATCTTGTACCATGGACTGGGAGAATGAGAATAAGCAGGCATATGCCACACTGAATTAGAATCTGGAGAGATTGGGAGAAGCACCCCCAGTGGCCAGGATGCCAGCTGACCAAAGCACAAGACATGTTAATATTGCAAAATCCACTGCTGTATTTTCTGAGAGTTCACAGGAAAGAATGTTGGGAAGAGATTCTCTAGTGTGGGAACAAAGAAGACAAAAACCCATAAAAGTTCTAAATGCTTCCATTGTCATTTTCCAGCTTTCCTTGGCAAGTCTATTCTCTCTGTCACTGAAAGCCTTAATTAGCAAAATTCTGGAATATATTTTACTTATGTGTCTCAGGGTAAGAGGGAGAAGAGGAATGGAAAGAAACTTAAATCTATTGCATTTATATATATTTCCTCTTTTAATCTATGAAATAGTTTTAATTATTTTATAATATATATGCAGTATTTATTTTGTATTTGTATTTACTGTATATAATATTTTTATACCATGTTTTGGCCAATAAGGCAAAAGCTGAGAGGTTAGGTGACTTACGGTCAAACAGCAGATAAATGATAGCCAGAATTCAGGTTTCATGTGTTTGAATTCAGCATGTTGCTTGAACTAATATATACTAAATCTTTCTCTCTCACCTGAGCATCTCCGAATACTGATGCCTGGAGTCTAAAAATAAATAAAAACCAGTTTACAGTAGTTTGTTTTCTTTTTATCAGTAACTTTCCTGTTGTTGAAACACCATACCTGACACCCTCAACTTAAAAGAGGAGAGATTGATTTTTGGCTTGCAGTTTCAGTGGGTTCAGTCCATGATTGTCCAGCTCCAAGGCAGAAATGGCATGGTGGAACAGGTAGCAGCCCAGCAAGGTGTAGGAAAGATGCTCATGTCATGGTGGCCAGAAAGCAGAGAGGGAACGGAGGAGCTAGGGATAAGAATGCACCTTTCTGAGTGGCCTGCCTCTTCTGACCAAGCCCCATCTCCAAACACATGAGACTGTTAGAGGACATTTTAGATCTAAATTGTAACATCCTGCCCCAGGCCCCCTAAAAGCTCATCTCATCATGCAAAATGCAGTTAATCCATTTTAAGAGTTACTGAAGTCTTGGCGGTTTCAGTATTGCTGAAATGTCCGAATCCAAAGCATCCTCTGAGACTCAATGCAAACTCTTATCTCTGCACCCCTGTGAAAATCAAAAGGAAAGTTAAATACATCCAACATACAATGACACAGGATACATTTTCCTTCCTGTTCTGAAAAAGAGGAATCAAGGCATAGAAAGAAACTGGACCAAAGCAAGCCTGAAATCCAACAGGACAAACATTAAATCTTGTAACTCCAGCACCCAGGGCAGGTTGTTGTGAGATATGCCCTCCAAAAGGCTTAGGTGACCTCACCCCTCTAGCATTGCTGGTTGTAGCCCACATGGCTTCTTTCTTGGGCTGGCTCCATTTGCTGCTTGTGGTTTTCCTCAGCAGACATCCTAGTTATTGGGACCTCCAAATTCCTAGAGTTCTCTGCTGCACCTTCAGCTTCACTCTCATAATGTCAAGTACTGCCTTATCAGGGGCTCCTTGACTGGCCTCCTAGTTCTTTCTTTGAAATCTAGGTGAAAACCTGACCTCATAGCTCTTATATTCGGCATGCCTATAAAGCCAACACCATGTGAGTATTGCCAAGGTCTGCTACCTGCTTGAGCAGTAGCCAGACCTCCCTGGACAGTACCCTCTGAGTACATGGACGGCTGAGCTCTGTGAGATGAATCCTGAAGAACCAGTTCCCTAGTTGGTCCTTCTTGAGCAAGGGGTTCAGGGACTTTCTTTCCAAATGAAAGATTTATACTTTTGCAGTATTCACCCTGTGATAGGTGGGTCTCACTGATTCCTGAGATGCCTTTAAGCATGTTTTCTTCTGTCTCAGTACAAAGTACTTAGCTTCTTTTAATGATAATATTTTTAGCAACTGTTCTCTCCATGATCCAGCTTTGCAGGTGCTTCTTTTCTAGTGAAACTGGAAACTTTTTAAATTTGTTTTTCACTCCTGGTTCTCACTATAGATCTGGCAGTGCTCACACTACAGCCTGAATGTTAGGCTGGCAGTGCTCACACTACAGCCTGAATGTTAGGCTGCCTTGAAATTTTCTCTGCCACATCAGTTAGTCCACTACCTTTAAATTCAGCCTTACACAAAGTCTTAAGACATGGACACAAAATGTAGACAAATTCTTTTCCAGAAAGAAACATGCCTGGCCTCTAATTCAGTTTCCAGTAGAGTCCTCATTTCTAACAGAACTCATGAACCTGGCCTTTAGTGTCTGAATCCTATCAGCAGTTTGATCAGCACCGACCAGAATTTCTTATCAACTCTGATTACAGCATTCTAAAGCTTCTCTAGCTGGAATCTCCAAACCTTTCCAAACCTTTCCCACTAACCAGTTCCAAAAGCTTCTGAGCCACATGGTCAAGTATAGTCATTGCAACAATTTCACTCGTTTAATACCCAAAATCCTTATTAGCCTATCACTGAGACACAGTATCTGACACCTAGAACTTGAAGAAGGAGAGAGATATTTTGGTTTACAGTTCAGTAGGTTCAGTCCATGATTGGCTGGCTCCAAGGCAGAAATGGCATGGTGGAACAGATGGCAGACCAGCAAGGTGGAGGAAAACGGCTTACGTCATGGTGGTCAGAGAGGGAAGGGAGGAGCACAGGGACAGGAATACACCCTTTTAGATCACTTCTCCAGCTCCAGTTTCAACCAAATCCTCACCTCTGAACACTTGGAGAACTTTAGATCTAAATAATGATATTCTTACAATCTAGATCTCACTAAATTAAATTAAATTAAATTAAATTAAATTAGTATTAGGCTAACAGTGGTGAGTTTGAAATGTATAATTTTTTTGTTTTTTTGGTGCCAGGGCCTTGCACTTGCAAGGCAAGCACACAACCACTGAGCTAAATCCCCAGCCTGAAATGTATAATATTATCTTGTATCTTGATTTTTGTTTTTGAAAATCATTAGGGATTATTGCAAGGTCTTATCATTTCTCTAATGTCAACACAACAGACAAAAAGACAATATAACTTCATTAGTGGTTTTCTTTAAATAGCGTTATAAAATATTCAGTTCAACACATTTGTACACATATATACAAAGGTGCTGTGCTCAGCCTTTCTCTCCTTTCACCCCCAAGAGAGAAAATTAATGTTACATTAGAATACATTATAGTTTCTTTTTACTTTTGTTAAACACGTAAAACATGTATAATCTGAAATAAAAGATGTATTGTTGACAGATAAATGCATAGATCAGCTTTTAAATACTAGACATTTTAATCTATATTTGAGGTTTCATTGGAGTTTTGCCATATTGTTTAAATTAGCCCAATAGCCTAGAGGGGCTCTTACAGGAAGCCATTGTAATTTTCATCCCTTAGACACTGGTATTTTCATGAGCCGAAGTTAAGTGTCTCAGGGGATAATGGAATATCACTAAAACATTTCCTGAACTCGCCTGAGCTGCACATTGGTATGTCCATGTCTGCCTTAGAAGAATAGAGCTTTTGTTCCATTTCGCGAGGACATGATGTTGCCCTGAATACAACTTATCATTTAATGGCGATTTTTTCAAATACACATTTAGAAAAAGAATTCTGTTCAAGTAATTTATACAGTAAAAATGTTCTGTACTTAGTTTGAAGAAATCATGGGGATTTGATTATTTTTATTTGCCTTTTAATATCCTTCCAATGAAGAAACAAATTTAAAAAAATTTGCTAACCCAAGTTTTTCTGAGAAATAGGAAATAAAGTGTCATAGGCATTTTTAATTAGAGAAATAAAAACACTTGAACTACATTTGTGTCTATTAAAATCCCAGAGGCTTATGTTGTTTTCATAAAATTGAAACTCATATATAGTATTTGTCAAAACTTCTCTACCACTGTTATCTATAAGGAAATAAAAAGCAGTCATAAGCAGTGGTACCTTATGGAATATTAATGTGACTTGACAGACATTTATTTTATGTTCCTAGCTTTGGTGTTCGGGTTGAAGGAATTTTTTTGTTATGAGAATGAACAAGGTTGGAAGGGAGAGAGTGTGAGAAAATAGTGAAAAAGTAGTGTCTGGCTTGTGTTCTATGTGAGGTGGTTTGTGGCCACTCACTAGGAATTGCTGAGCTCCCCATAAGGTTAACGTGACATGGTATTGATCCCTAATGTAACTCAGGTAATGTTTTGAAATGATCATATTTTCACTATAATATAGCAAAAAATGCTTGATTATGTTAACAAGGAAGCATTTAATACACATCGATCACTGTAATTTTGTACAACATAAGTAGCATTGTAAATTTTTCTTAATTTATGCCAAAATGGCCTGTGATATAGCTATTTTCTCCACCATATTCCTGAGTAGAGCCCATGTCTGTGGTTGTGATTCCTGTGATGGTATTAGATGTACTTCAAGATGGTTTTTCGTGATTCTAATGCTCTTTCCCTAACTATCGTCAGAGGCAATTTTATTTCTTTCATCTTATCTCTGTGGACTGAGGCAAAGAGCCTCTGTGCAAGGGTCAGGGATATTTCTAAGTTTGCTGCTTACTGGTACAGTCATTGTATCTATGGCTTCTAATTATTTTTATCTCTGAGCTCAACCTGCTAAATTTGGAAAAGCTGTCTGAGTCTTTCTATTTGAAAGACCTTCAGTACTTGAGTATTTGTCAGGTCCTTTCTTCCTAGAAAAGAGCTGTCCTGATGCCATTCCTCTGAGATCTTCTTAGGTAGTCACTCTTGGCTGGCATTTGCAAACAATTTATCCTATTATTTATGAAACACACACACACACACACACACACACATTCCAAGAAGATAATCTGATCAAAACATGAATAGTAGGAACAAAAACTTGCAGCTACAATCCAACCAACCCTTTAATAGCATTCATTCTTGGCTTGTGAAATTTATTTCAACTACATCGTAAACTTACTTGAAATGTTCACTTCCTAGTCAGCCTTTCCTGTATTCCTTGTAAGAAAGCTATTTTCCAATAGTCACTAACAAT
This sequence comes from Hystrix cristata, assembly GCA_004026905.1. Taxonomy (NCBI): domain Eukaryota; kingdom Metazoa; phylum Chordata; class Mammalia; order Rodentia; family Hystricidae; genus Hystrix; species Hystrix cristata. The sequence continues at coordinate 137,924 of PVJO010001373.1, read as the reverse complement.
GTGCTTGTTACCAAAGCAAATAGTGATTTGGTCTGTCTCATTTTCTTCCCTTGTCTGTGGTCTATGCTGATATTAATTGCTCAGCTCTTTCAAAAATACTGTCCTTTGTGCTTAGCTTTCATACCGCTGCTTTGTCCTGACTGATGACGGACAGGGCTTCACATCTGGAGACTTAGTGTGAATTTCAGCTGTGATTGTTTGTATCTGCAGATGGGAGCCTTGTTTAGGTGCTGAGTCTCCACCTTGGGAGGCACTGAAGGAAGAAAGGGGAGGAAGGACCTTTGGTGGTGGCTGGCCTACAGCAGTGCTTTTCAAAGGGGCCTTGTGAGTCTTTTGGGTGGGACGCTTCTTCCTGATGAAGGCTCTCCCGAGCAGTGGAGGATGTTTGGCATCCTTGGCCTCCAGGCATTAATTGCTGGTTATATCCCCCGTTATGCCAACCAAAAAATGCCCCACACATTCCCAGATATTTTCTACAGACATACTGCCCTGGATTCGGGAGTAACTGGAGATTGTGGTTTACTTTTTTCCACTGAAAGTCCTTAGTGTTAACATATAAGTCTTTCCCCTTTGTTGAGTAATTAGTTAACTAATTAATTAACATTTTTGAAAGACTAAAGTGATGTATTGTGGCTAACATAATTTATTTCTATTACTCCATCAAAACTGTGAGTCTCCCATATTATTCTATTCATACGTTTCCAAACCTTTTCCCCTTCACTTTGGGGGCTCTATCTTTATTAATGTGGGACTGTCAGACTCGAGAAACTCATATTCATGCTTTGGACTCAGCTTAGACCTAAACTCTTTGACTCTTAGGTGTAAGCTGCCTCCTCTGAGCTCCCTTACCAATTGTACAGTATTTGTCACATAGAAGGTGCAGCCTGTTTTCATGTCTGTCTCTGTTACCACACTCAGTTTTGTTCATGTCTGTTATAGTATCTGGCACATAGTAGGACCTTGATTAATATTTGCTGTTGTGTAAATTAAAAGGAACATATTGATCGGTCAGATTCACAAGTATTTTAGGTAGAAAGAAGGTAGAAGAAGTTTATGTTAACTGGCTGTAATTGTAATGTGGGTTACATTAGAATCTTGAAATGGGAAAGTTTCACTACTTTCTTAACCTGATAGTGAGAGTGAGTAAACAAAGAATAAATGGACTATGATGTAGCACAAGATACCATCTGAGGTTGGAAAGAATATTTTTGTAGTAAACTCAACCTTTTATTCAAGTGATTTTCAAAAATTCAGAGCAAGGCTAATGTATATATACATAAGTCTTTTATAAATTTCCTTATTTTATAGTCAAGAAAGCTAGAAAAGGGATTTTTTTTTTTTTTTTTTTTTTTTTTTTTTTTTGGTGCTGGGGATTGAACTCAGGGCCTTGTACTTGCAAGGAAAGCACTCTAACCACTGAGCTAAATCCCCAATCCCTAGAAAAGGGATTTTTGCTTGGGGGCACTAGAATTAATATAGCCTCTTTTTTGGAAATTAAAATTAGTACCTAAAATCAGAAGAGTTCTTTTCCTCTGTAATGCTTTGTTGATTTTATAGATACATATATACATACATATGTGTATGTGTGTGTATATGATTGAAATTGGAAACTGAGAGGTGTGATTATTCAAAAAGATTTCAGAAGATCAGAATTGGAAAGGGAGGAAGAGTTGGGGTAATAAAAAAGTAAATTTAAAACAATAAACAATAAGCTGTACCTCCTTAATGTAGGGATTTCAGTGGATTTTGAGAATTTCATTTTTTATAGTTTTTGAACCCCTTAGCTTTATCATTAGGTATATTTTGAAAAACACCACTTTAAAACTTAGCTTTCTCTGGTTGCCAGATTATATTCTCAACATTCTATTCCATTTACTCTTATAAGTATGTCTCCAATTCTACATCCATTTTTTGCTCCAGCTATTAATATTGTGCTTAGCCTGTGTGTATAGAATCATTTTATCCCTGCAGTCTACAGATAGGTATTAAAGTATTATGTGTTACTCCATGGGCATAAGCACATCTGCTGGTTTTTCTCTAGCTTTCTATCTTTATTTTGTTGGTGCTATTTAAGAGTTTATGTTTTTAAGAGACAGGGCACTGATTTGATTTCCCAGTAATGTTCTCATTTTGTCAATAGAAACTTTGTTCTGTAGTTAATAAACCAAATAATTGGCCAAAGTCTTTTATAGTTTCCTTATTTTGTAGTCAAGAAAGCTAGAAAAGGGATTTTTACTTGGGGGAATTAGAGTTAATATAGCCTCTTGTTTGGAAATTAAAACTAGTACCTAAAACCAGAAGAGTTCTTTTCCTCTGTAATGCTTCGTTGATTTTACTCAGTAATTTTTGAGCTGCCTAAGAGTACATTTCGCCTAAGAGTACATTTCTAGCTTTGTATACTAAAACAAAAAACAAAAAACAAACAAAACTGCCACATATACTCAGAAGTATTAAATATGTCATCAAATTGAGTGTTGTGATTTTTAACACATCATAATCCTAAATAACTTAAACAAAAGCATGTAAATTCTGAGCTCCTTTTGCTGGTGTTTTGCTGTCCTTTGTGGCAGGATGTGCTTCACCCAGGTGCAGGCTCAAGTGAGCTTGAAGGATGCTGGCAGGTAGAGGCATTAATTGAATAAACATTTATCAAAGCCCTATTTTCTTTCAAGGGGTGAGAATATAGAAGTGAATGAGGAAATAGGTCTTGCCTTCAAGAAGCTCACCATCTGGTTGAAGCAATGGGCAGATAAATAAACTGCTGTAATAAATATTCAAAAGAATGTAGAGGACAATTTGGAAGGTGCCATGGTGATAAAATTGGTCTGCTCACTTTGTACAGGGTCATTGTGGTAGGAAGTCACTAAGCAGCCATCATCACTAATAGAGGAAATTAGGCATGCTTGCAAGGATCACAGAACATTAAGTGGTTCTCTAGCTGCAAATGGTATCCCAATCACGGCCTTGTGGTGAGAGAGATACAGAGGAAAATTTTAATGGACTAATATAAGTTCTTCAGAACTACAGTATAAAGAAAATGGTCTCAAGGATCATACTAATTTTTGTTGGTAATTTAATGCTTTTTGAGTAGGAGATACAGTAGTTTCCCCAGATTGTCCAGGACAAGAGGTTTTGAATTAATGGTATGTTTGATATTTAAACATCATTGTGTGGGACATAATGTCAAAAAATAAAAACTTGATCCATCCAGCCCTGTAATATCCTTTATGCATTTTCTTTTAAAAAACAATAAAATTTAAAAATCCATTATATGTATTAATAGTGGCATATATAATGTTTTTTCATAATTAAATGCCTGAAGCTGATTTTTATCTGGTAAGATATAGAAATGAGAGAACACTTCTCACTGGGGTTTTTATGGTTAGCTCAGTCACTTTGTGATTCTCTTATAACTTTATGTCATATTTGTACATATTTGTTTATGGTAAAAGCTGCTGTGCTTTCACATAGGGTTACCTCTTTATATCTACAGTAGACTATGTCATAATTATTCAAATAAAGAGTTTTTAAAAATGGGTATTCACTAATAATTATGTAACACTTTTACAATTTTTTTTTGTATAGACACTTTCAGGTTAACACAATCTATGTCGATGCTAGCATGAGATCTGGTAGATTTTACAATTCTTGACATAGTGATACTGTATTAGTTTCCTATCATTGCTTTAACAAATTGCCACAACTTTAATGGATTAAAAGAATACCAACTTACTGTCTTGCACTTCTGAAGTTCAGAAGTCCAAGTACCAAGGCATCGCAGGGCTGCAGCCCTCATGGAGAATCCAGGAGGGAATCTGTTCTTGCCTTTTCCAGCTTTGAGAGGCAGCTTGCATCCCCCTGGTCACGACTCCTTTCCTGTGTCACACCATTTTCTGCTTTCATGTCACATCTCTTTTCTGACCGTGACTCTCTTGTCTCTTTTTGGTAAGGTCTGCTGTAACTAATCTACCACTGGCTAATCTCGTATAATCTGATCTCCAAATCTTTATATTAAGCACACTTGTGAAGTCCCTTTAAAAAACCATGTGAGTTAACATATTTTCAGGTACTGGGATTAGAATATGGACATCTTTGGGAGGGTATTGTTCTGTTGATAACATCCTTTAATAAAAAGCAGTCTAAATTATTGAATTATTTTCCCTAACATTTTAACTGCTGGCTAATGTCAAACAAATCTGATGTCAAATTTTTAGTAATTTTTTATGACTAGAAATAAACAGTCATTTTAAGAATCATCCAGCGTTTGGAGGGGCAGTTTTTGAAAGAATATTTGCCTCCAAAAAATTCTGATACACTCTTTTTATAGGTAAGTGTTGAATTGCCTTCTCTGCTGCTCAGTGAGACTGCTGCGTTACTGGGTATAACGAGAGATGTTGCTAATCGGAATGCCTTGAGCACATGCGGCTTTTTGTTTGTTTTTGCAGCTCTGAAGAGTGAGCCTAGGGCCTCAAGGATATATTCCTATCCCCACTGAGTTGCATAGTTTTTAAATTTTATTTTATTTTAATGGTACATTTTAGATACACATAGTGATAACAGTCATCATAGGGGATTTGTACCTGTACATGATATATTTTGTTGCTTCTTTTTTCTGAGTTGCATTTTTGATACGAATTACTAGAAAGTTTAGCCATTAACTGTATTTAGGTAAGTTATAACCATGTATTCCAAATGCTAATAATATTTTGACTTTAATGGCATTAATCACTACTAAAGCTGTTACTTGATTTCTGTAAAACTTCTTGATAAGTAGACAGCTGTGGGAAATGTTATGATTTGCTTCGGTTATCCAGGATTTTATCTTTATTTGATATGTTCTTTTGCCATTATTGTCTCCTCTCTCTAAAAGGAAAAAAACACTTCAAAAAACTTATTTCAAATTAGTGGAGACATTCTAACAAGTCTAATTGCAGCTGCATTGTCAGACCTACACTGCAGATTTAAGTTTCGTAGAATGTACACAGGACATTAATTTAAAAAAGTGTCATGATAATGTTGCCAAAATATGACTTTTGTAAGGAAATTAAAGTCATGGCATTATATTTAGAGTAGACATTCTTAGATTAGAACCTTAACTTTTGGAATATTTATATCAGTTCTGAGTTGTTTCCATTTCCCATTAGGATCAACTGTCATTTCTGGGAGCAGCTAGAAGTCTTGGCTTTCTACTGGAGGAATAATTTGTGTATATGTTACATCAGAAAGACGTAAAACTACCTTACTGAGTGCACTTCGTGAAAAGATCCTACAACCGAATATTTAATTGGAGTTTTAAAAGATACAGCTGTCATAGTTGAGTTTGTGAAATTTCTTTCCCATAGTAGTTAGCCATTAGTTGACAGGAGCTGTAGTGCCTGTAGTTTACTTAAAAATTTTTGTTGCCAACCCAAATATTTCAGTTTCCTAGCCATCCAAGAAATGTACATTTTTATATTGTTTTTTCATATAATCACTAAACTCTAGAAAAATAAAGAGCCATTTCAAAATCTCTTCCCAAGAGAAATTTTACCCCCAAGGAGCTGTATGTTGAGTTGGTTGTATTACAAGCCATCAGTTTCCGACTGTTGAAATGATCTTGCCATAACAGGCTGAATTTGGTGCCCTCTTGCCAAGGACACAACTGGAGGAATCATTGTGAGCATTTTGGTGCCAAATTCTACTTTACCTTTAAGGGAATGTCCTGAGTGTGAGGATCTCTCCTGATAACTTGGAGTTCTCAGAAAAAGATATGATTTCTCTTTGCATTAATAGGTTGTGAGGAAGAGCATACCCAACATAGGAAAAATAAGAATTTAATGACCTCTTTAATCCTAGAAAATAACTGCTTAAAGAACCAAGGTCTTGGGGTTTCCCTTTCAAATTTCAACATTGATTCCTTCTTGGTATGGGTTTACAAGTTACACCAAGGAACCAATGAAGGTCAAGGACCATATCTACTTGTTCACTGTCGTGTATCAAGGTATATCACAGAGTAGGTGCTCATTAAATATTTGTTGATCGACTAAGTGACTGCTTTGATTACATTGTTTAAATCAGGTTAAATGTAGATCCTTATACAGTTATCATGTATTTATGGTAAAAGCATTTAAACGTCTTTCTTCTAGCTTTTTGATATAGAACATTATCTATAGTCATCCTACTTTGGATTGCCAGTACGCTGACAGTTCTTACTACTAACTGTGACATCTCTTGATCCTTTTCTCTTCCCTACTCTTCTCAGCTTCTGTTGTTTTTCTTTAATGTTAACTTTTTTATATCCCACATAGAAGTCTTTTTGTGCCTGGCTTACTTTTTTTGATGATAGCCATTTTTACTGCTATAAGAGAATATTGTGGTTTTGATTTGCGTTTCCTTAATGCTTAGTGATGTGAAGCAGTTTTTCATACACCTTTTGGCCATTTGAATATCTTCTTTTGGGAAAAGTCTATTGCCCATTTTTAGTTTTTAATTTTTTCCTATTTAGTGCTTTTGCTATTGAGGTTCCTTTTATGTATTCCGGACATCAGCCCCTTGCCAGATATATAGTTCGTGCATACTCTGTCCCATTCTTTAGGTTATTTCTTCACTCTGTTGGTTGCTTTCTTTACTGAACGGAAGATTTTTGGTTTGATGTCATCCTGTTTGTCTATTTTTGCTTTTGTTTCCTGTGCTTTTGGAGCTTTGTCAAAAATCTTTGGCCATTCCAACATCCTGAAGTGTTGCTCCTGTTTTCTTACAGTAGATTTACAGTTTCAGGTACTTCATTTAAGCCTTTAATCCATTTTGAGTTGATTTTGTAACTGGTGAGAGAAAGAGTCTAGTTTCTTTCTTTTGTATATGGCTATGCAAATTCCCCAGCACCATTTATTGAAAAGAGCATCCTTTTTTGAATGCGTGTTGTAAGAACTTATGTTGAAAATCACTTGACTGTAGATGTGCAGGTTATTCAAAGAAATCATAATAGAAAACGTCTCAAACCTTATTTAAAGTACATGTTGGAAATCATCCAGTCGTGTATTTAGTCTTCAACATTTTGAAGCTTTGATTTCAGACTCTGTAAATCTGATTAATTTTAAATTATATCATATTTTATTTTACAGGTGGTTTTTAGGGTTAGCAATAAGCACTTGACCCTTAGGAGATCCTTACTAAACTGTAAAAAATATTATCATAAATATAAGTGGAACAATTATACATTTAATTTCATGTTTAGTTGCAAATGAACTGCATCTTGCAATAAAAATTTCTGTATGTCTAAAGGATTTGAATTAACCATAATTGATTTATGAATTATTTTACTACTTATGAATTTGTATGATAAAGTAAAGTAAGTGCCTGCCATAGGAAATATGTTAGGTCACTTACGATGATCTGAGAGTATCTGTTTTGTAGTGTTTTCCTGGAAAATAAATTTTTTTACAGATAAGTATTTAGGTGGCTGCTAAGAAACTAACCATGGTTTCTAATAATCTTAACAAGAAAGTACAATATTTTATTCATCTTGGTCAGTACTCATATCTTTGTGCCTTTAAGAAAATTGTAGAAAGCAAAAGATGAGCTGCTTTGTGTACATTTAAAAATGAAACAAGACTACAATGGCAACAAAACAAGCACAGTGCCATAGCACCTAGTATGTCACCTGACACATAAGAGAGAGTTTTGTTTGTTTTTAGTTAAATTGAGTAGAACAACAAACTCCTTCTCAGAAGAATATCTTATATTGCTACTATGAAATGTTTGCATAGTTAGGGTTTGGTCAATAATTCAGAATGATTCGTGTTAGTGATGAGTGCCGAAACAGAAAGAAAAGTCAGTGGGCCAAGACAGTATCATTTGTGTGTTAAGAAAAATAAATACTCCAGAACAGTACCGGCCCAAATGAGTGTATACACTCCTCTTCTGCTTCTTTTGTGAGATCTCCAACGATTCCAGGTTGTTCTAATGGTTCAGTGCTCTGAGTTTCTAGGTTCGTCACTTGCTCCATTATTCAACATTTGCTGAGCTTCTGCAGTGTGCTGGGCACTCATTGGCACTGGGATGGTTGAAAACCCAAAACAGATGTGATTCCTTCTCCCTTTGGCTAATAGTCTTGTGGGGACACAGAAGTAGATTAAATAGTCAAATTAAACAGTTGAAAATATAAAATGCAACTTGGAGAGTATGAATTAACTGAGGCATGCAGACAAAGCTTCTCTAAATGGAGGGAAAGCTGAAATAAATACCAAGGAGAAATAGGAATTAACCAGAGTAGAGGGAGAGGGGAAGAAGAGTCTAGGAAAAGGACACAAAAGAAATGTCCTATTGTTGCCAAATGAGGGTTCTTTCTTTTGCTGGATTCAAATGGAAATCATGAATCTGCAAAGAGCAGCTCTGCTTGCAATCCTGATATCAGCAGATGACGTCCAGTACTGCCAGATGCCACCAGTCCACACAGCAGCTGCTGGTCACCGCTGCCGCCAGCTGCCGTGGCCGTCTCTGCAGGCTTGTGCATGCTGTGGATGTCCTCTGCTGGGTGCTGGTCTCTGGAACTCTCAGGGCTAACACCCTCTAGTGTTTATTGCTCCTTCTTTCCAGAGGGCAGCTCTCTCCACACTACTCAGGATAACAACCTTGCATGGATTTACAGGAGCTTCCAAGCTCACATTACCTGAGAAATGAATCACAAGCAGGTTTACAGGTCCACCAAAGCAATTTTTAACAGGGCCTGTGCTGCACCACAGAGACGTCAGTGCACTAACGGGAGACTGCCTAGACTAACCAGAGAAGTATAAGTGAAGTGCTACTTAAATAGCAGCTGCAGACCTGTGATTGGTTCATATTAGGGCCTGCTGGATAGGCCTGTGGTTGGTCCAAGTGGGCACCAGGCTCCAGGACAGCTGGAGCTGTCATGGAGCCCATTCAGTGAGGGAATAGGGCAAGCTGAGCTTTATGATTGACAGCTGCCTTGTCTGCCAAGAATGGTGAGGTTGAAACCGGGGAATCTTTTTTTTTTTTTCCTTAATTTTAATTTTTTACCAAGAACATGCATTGGTACATTGTATACATAATAATCCCATTTATCATGGCTATTTTGTACCTATACATGATGCATCTTGGTCCCCCACCCCTTGCCCACCTCTCCTTTCCATTCCCCTTTTTCCTTATTTACAGCAGGTTTATTTACATTTTTCTGTTTTTTCCCTTTTCCCTTTCTTTCCCTTTTCCCTTCCTTCTTTTCCCCTTCTAGTTCTCCTCTCTTTTGACTATTATCTTACTCTTACCTAATATCTATTATGCCTCTTTGTCTTTATGTACACTTATGGTTTCTTATATCAGAGAAACAATTTGATGTGTACTCTTGAGTGACTGATTTATTTCACTTAAGAGTATGTTCTCAAGGTGCATCCATTTACCTACAAATGACTCTAATTTATCCTTTTTATGGCAGAGTAGTACTCTATTGTGTAGAAAAACCACATTTTCTTTAGCCATTTCTTAGTTGTTGGGTGTTTGGGTTGTTTCCAAGAGAAACTGGGGAATCTTGAGGAGGACTATTACTGTCATTACAGCTGATTGGAGGCTGGGAAGGTTGTGAAGGTTAAGGATGGCCTGGAGCCCTCCTCTTTTGATCTTAGCCACATGGAGTGGCTCCCCTCCCTCACCCCACACGAGTGTCTAAAACGGCAGAGGCAAAGGAGGAGTACTGAGGCTGCCAGCTCAGCTGCATCCCTGTGGAGCAGTCTGGAGGACAGTGGCCGCTAGGTAGCCAAGGAGGACACTGAGGCAGGCTGTCCCAGTCCAATGGGCCGGGGTGCGAGTGGGAGCAAGGAGAAGGCTAGAGAGCCCCTGGCCAAGTCACGCCCACTGTATCACTATGGGATGTGTAACTAAGGCAAGTAAGAGAAACAAAAAAGTATAGAGGGAATTAGGGATTTCTGAAGAGATAGAAACCAGACCATGAAGAACAAGGTTATTCATGTTTAAGAATTCCAACATCACCTAAGAGCAATAGAAAGTCATTGGAGGTGTTTAATTAGTTGATGTATTAGTTACCTTTTCAGAGCCAGTGGTTTGTAAGAGAGCAGATTTAGTACAGGACATGTATAAGTTACAGTATTCACCCATAAGCCAAATGCAGGATGAGTGCCAAGTGTCTATCTATGCACTGGACACCCAAAAGATCCAATCAAGGGCTGGGAGCCTACGGCACTGTCCTGTGGTATGTCCGTGTCTGCAGATGATAGCTGAAGAAATCTTTACTGGAACCAGGATATGACGCTTGCAGCAGAGATGAAGACCAGAGCTCCCCCGAAGCGACAGCAGCCATCCTCAATGACAGGAAGGTCCCAAGCTCCTTCTTCGATGAGAACAGCTGAGTTCCCTTCAGGAGAACCAGCCGCAGCAGCGCTTCTCCTAGGAAGCAGCCTGCTACTATCTTCTGCTCCCGTTCTCCTTTATGTTGCATCGGCAGCAGTCCTCAGGTAGATCCTCTATACCCAGAACCACGCCAATTCAGTCTAGCTGAGTGTTCTGGCTCAAATTGACCACAATAATAAGTCCACCACAGTTGATGATACCATCATGTTTATATCCTAAAAACACTTCTGTTTCTGGTGAAGATGGATTAAAGAGAAGTTCACACTGAATGATGGACAAACTGTTATGGGCTAGCTGTTTCCATAGTGTAGGTCCTCTGAGAGGTAACGTGATACAGCTAATGACCACGGATGTAGTTGAGCACATAGGGAAAAGTGGAAATATTCAGGAGACAAATAATAGGTAAAATGGATAGGGTTTGCTGATGGGAGGAGTAAGGATGGAGGTATGATGAATAATGATCATGCCTGAGTTTGTATTAATTACACAAATATAGGTACTTCCCATAGAGATAGGTGACAGTGGAAGAGAACCAGGTTGCAGGGTAGAGGTAAATCATAAATTTTTTTTGATGTGTTCTACTAGTGAATTTTAGGATATTTCAGTAAAAAAAAATTAGACATGTTGGTGGGAATGTAGACTGGTCCAGCCACTGTGGGAATCAATATGGAGATTCCTCAAGAAACTAGAACTAGAAGTTTTATTTTATCCACCTATTCCCCTACTGGAGATCTTCCCAGAATTAAATTGTCACACCACAGAGATATATGCACAGCCATGTTTATAGCAACACAATTTGTAATAGCTAAGTCTTGGAAGCAGCCTAAATGCCCAACAACCAATGAATGGCTAAAGAAAATGTGGCTTTTCTACACAATGGAGTACAACACTGCCATAAAGAAGGATAAACCAGAGTCATTTCTATGTAAATAGATGTTCCTTGAGAATATACTATTAAGTGAAATAAATCAGACACTCATGAGTACACATTAAATTGTTTCTCTGATATGAGAAACCATAACTGTAAATAAGGACAAAGAGGTGTAATGGATATTATATAAAAGGAAGATAATATACAAAGGAGAGGGAAGGGGGGGAAAAACAGGAAGGGAAAAAATGGAAAGGGAAATCATGGAGAAATGTGAATAAACCTGCTGTAAATGGGGATGGAGGGAACGGATGGGAGGGGTGGGGAAGAGAGGAGAGAACCAAGAGGCACCATGTACAGGTACAAAACAAACATGATGAATGTGATCATTATATGTACAATGTACCAATACATGTTCTTGGTTAAAAAAAAATTAGATACCTTGATATGCAAGATCTTGCAGTAACTGCCTCAAATTAGAGATTCATATTTGCGAGTCACCATTGTGTAAGAGTTTAACTGAGGTCATTGACATGAATGAGCTCAAATAGGGAAAATGCAGTTAAGATGGTCTAGGAAAGAGTTTTTACAAACTGCAGAATTTTTCTTGACTGAGAAAGAAAGAAAGAGCGCTCATCCAAACCATCCAGAGGCAAAGATAGAAGAGGACAGAGAAAACCAGGGTGATGTTGTATCAAGGTCACCGAGGAAAGAGAGTTTCAAGAACAAGGGAGTAGTGCTAAAGGCTGTTTAAGATCGTGTGAGATGGAGACTGAAAAATACTTAATTTAATGTCACGAAGGTAACTAGTGACTCGACCCAGATATTTTGGTGAGCTGTTGGAGACACAAACCAGATTTGACTAAAGTTAATTTTTAATGGAGATGAAGTGGTGGTCACAGACACATATTTTGATAAGTTTGCCTGTGAAGGGGAAGAGAAAGACAGATGACAGTGGAAGAGAATAAGGGAGCTGGGGAAGTATTTTGTTGTTGTTATTTTGTATTTGTGTTTTTAAATTGGAGAAATTTGAAGGGTTTAGAAACTAATGAGAAGGAGGGAGAGTTCAGATACATGCAGTAGAGAGACTGAGTTATCCAGAAAGCAAGGTTCCTATTGCAGGCTTAGAACTGGGCTTTTCATTTTGGTGCTTAGATTCTGATTGCTCACTTGCACCAACCTGTAAGGGGAGGGGTGTCAGAATACTTTGTGAGCTTCTTGGCTCCTCTCCAAAATAACCTCTACTCAAGAAAAAGAATTCTGTCTATTAAATGCCTCCATTAAAAAATTAGTACAACCAAAAAAAAAAAAAAGGAAGTGACTTTGGGGAATAAATATGGTGAGATAAAGAAGGAAAGGAAAGAGAAGTACCTCTAAATTTACTTTAACTTACACACACACCTTAAATATAGATATTTTGACATTCTTATAAATATACTTTCATGATAACCTCTCACCATAGGAATTTAAGTCTATAGAAACAAACATGAATATTTATCTGTGGAATTCAGGCAACATCTGGTCACTTAAACTGAAAGTCATTATTTTTTCTTCAATAGCAATTCTTTTCTCCAGTCAGTTTTACTTTCCAGAAAGATTTGCAGTGGAAAATAAAAAAGGGAGTTAAATCTTTAACGGTCACTCTTTCCCCAACATTTTAAAAATGGGACAAAAAATGATGAAGCGGAGAACACACTTTTGAGTAGTTAGTACCTGTTTAGGAATTGGGAGATGGGATTAAGCAGAATTTTGTTTTGAAATACAATTACACTTTAGATACTGCTTTTTAATGCCAAAATTTTCTCTCTGATATCTATTGAAATTTTCTTATCCTTTCCTAACAAATTGTATAAACTTAGGTACGTCAACACTTCAGTATTATCATCTATAAAACAAAGGGATTGGCAGAGATTACAACTAAACTTCCTTCCCGGTTCAAGATTGGAGGATTCAGGAAGCTTTAATCATTGCTTGTTGGCTATCACTCAGTTCTTTTCCTCAGAATGAACCTTTTTGGATCCTTTTGTTATCTGTCCACAAAAATAAATTGTCTTTATTTCTGAAACATCCCCTTAGAGCTCCAGATTTGTGAACTTACACAGAAAACAGAGAGCATTTTTATCATCTTTCCCCACACTTATAAATGAGATGTCACAGAGTTTGCATGTGTTTTGGTAATGGTTGTTTTATCTGCTTACTGAAACGTTGACTGCTTTGCATGTTATAACTGTAGTCATCATGATTCTTGTGTTGTGGTCTATTTGACAGTCTTTTGGAATGCTTATTACCTAAACTCAGATACCGCATTCCTTTTCTTGTATACATCTTGAGAATGTTTCACTAATTCAAGAAAGTAAAGCCAGATCCACTTCACAGTATTCGTAAACGTCACCTCCTGCAAGATTTTAGGAGTGACTGTGGAATCTCTCAACTCACAATCTTTATGAAATTTTATAATGTTGGTGGATTTTTAAAACCTGTTTCAGGACTTTCCAACTCGAAACTTTTATGCTGCTAAGAGATGGATTCTTTTTGCACCAGACAGATCTCCTATCTTACTTCCACCCACTACTTTGTTATATGTCTATTTTTTTCTCACCTCTGGGACATTCTTAAATGAATCCTTAATTTGCCCTGCTTCTGCAGAAACTCTTATTTATGTCTTAATTGTTTCCTGCCGTGACTGCAGCAGTTCCTCTTTGATAGTCTTCCTAAATCCTGCTCTTTAAACTTCAGAGGAGGCTCAGAATGTTATGGCGAAACTACAGATTCCTGCTGCTGAAAATTAATGTGCCTCGTATTGACCTAGTGTTTTTTTTTTTTTAACTATAGTGTTTTAAAATAATTTGGTTAGGGCTGGGGATTTAGCTCAGTGATTAGAGTGCTTTCCTTGTAAGCACAAGGGCCTGAGTTCGATCCCCGGCACCACCAAAAAAAAAAAAAACAAAAACAAAAAAACAATAAAATAATTTGGTTAGAAAACAGATAAGATTAGCATTTGGAAGGAATTCTATATATGACAGATTCTATCAGAAAATGTACCTTGAATTATTTCAATTCATTTTCCAGTGGGAAAAATTACTCTGATGGCAGATTTTTCTTAAATTCCTAGTAGTCTTTTCCTTAAAGTTCAAATACTTAACCTTATATTGGAACACGAGAAAAACATGTGAAATAGAATTACTTTTTCCTTATTCTAATGACATTAAAATACTTTTCGCAGTTATAATGGTAGTAAAATTTTTAATATTTTGTATTATATTTCCACGGTATTTTTTAAAATTGCTAATCCAACTCCCAAGTCTGCTTACGAGTTGAACAAGTGATAGTTTCACACCTCAGTCCCTCAATTATCAGCTGAAGAGACTAAAAAGTTCAAATGTCTCCCTCTGGAAATAGCAAAAAAAAATATTGCTAATGCTCATTTAGGTAGAAATGACAATTTTTTACGTGTGTGTATGAAATGAGAGTAACCATCAAGTGAATTTAGATTGTTGTTTCTGAGTTTATGGAAATGATCGTTGAGTTTTTGTCATGTCTCATTATCAATTAAGTACAAAGAAGAAACATGTTTTATTCCATCTTTCTCAAAAACATTAACGTGAAGTAATTTTTATGAAACAAACATTTAACTGTACGATCTTCTTGTAAATTTATTCTGGGAAAGCAGGACTTTGCTACAGCTCCAGTGTTACTTCCTTTTCCCTTTTGCTGTTAATGTCTCTGTCTCTTCACCACATCTCTCTAATTCTAATCTCTGTAGCACAAGAAGTATTTCTGAAGATCTGTGGGAAGTACAGCACGTCAGCCTTTGGTCTCCTTGAAGTGCCACTGTCTCAGTAGAGCCAATACTTGAACTGATCCTGGCACAGGCAAAATGTGCACACTACTCATTACCACTTAGGGCTACGTTCATAATTATGTCGTGGAGCGTATCCCATTAAAAAGTGGGGCTAACAAATGAGGAGCCTGTGATTTTTATTTCTGAGGAAAATATTTTCTATTGTAGAAGTTATTCTAGCTGAAGAAATTAATGGCTAACTGTCAAGGGACTCTAAGCATATACAAAATGACATAGTAATGATGATAATGATAAAGACTTCTTATTGAGAAATTGTCAAATACTAATTATTAACAGTTCTAAGTGCTTTTGTTTATTAACTCACTTAAATCCACAAGAATTCTATAAAATAGTTCTCTTATTACTTTCTTTTACAGATGAGGAAACTGTCACCAAGAGGTTGAATGCCTGAACAACTAAAAAAAAATAAATAAATGGGATTTGTATATAGTCAGACTCTAGAGTCCAAAAGCGATAGCTCTGCTGCATGTTTATGAGGTCTAGTAGGAAAAGTTTCCTCCAGCAGCATTTCCCCAGCTTCTTGATTTCTTTATTTTTACAAACCAGTTTGGTCCTTACAAAGAGCCTTTTGAGTTTGAAAATTAAATGTAACCTGTTACAAAGATTTGCACTTGTAGAATATTATGAACACAAATGTGAAGTGTCCATTGTTTTGATTACATTTAATTTGTTTAATGTGGCTAAATGTAGGCATTATCTTGAGATGGTTGAATTAGTCTTGTTATGAGGAGCATCCCATTGTAATTCCTATCCCGTAATATTTTTCTAAACATTTCATCAGTGAACCAGTTGGAATTCTTCTCAGTGATTAAAAATACTGAAATTTATGCTGTTGAAGATTACATAATCCTTGCAAAATAAAGAATTACATTTTGGCTCCAAAATGTTAATAGTCAGGCTTGTCTATGCTACTAGTCCTGGTCCAAATAATTGAATATAATATGCTGTCTCTACTTATCTGGTATACATTATTTGTAGCCCAATAGATAGTTTCTTAGAAGATATATAATAAACATGTTTGGTGAAAGAGAACTAGCTGCATTCCCTCATGTACTCATGCAAATGCAAAGATACGTTCATACACATTCATGTATGCTCATGTACAAAAATTACACATATGTGCCCTAACATGCTAATGTACTCACATCTGCTCATGTGTTCATATACACACATATTTAAAAGATAGACTGGTTCTGGCCAAAAGACTTCTCCTGGATGACCTGATGACCACATTTTGGTATTAAACTGCTTTAAAAATGAGACTTTCAACATTATTTATAATTGATGAGAATGAGCCTTGCATTCTTATTTTTAGTATCAATTCCTGTATGTTTACGAATTTTCTGTTTTTACACTGGATTCGTTCTGCAGAAACTTTTATGATAAGAAGACTTCACTTTTCTCTGTAGTCTGAAAGAGACGAGACAACTCAGGTGGTATAGTGTTACTAATTTCTTAAAAAGTAAATATTTTGGAAACAATATTATGGTCAGAAAAGCAAGTGACAGAAATATTCTTTTAGAAACATTAAAGGCATGGAAATTTCTGTTCTAATTTTTGAATTTAGAAACAGAGTTCTGCTTTGTATTGAAATTCCCAAATTATATAAAAATAATTAATTGAAAAATCACTTAAAACTCAGCAAAATGTCTTTGGTTTGTCTTCGTTATTGCTGTTGTTATGGACTGTTCATTAAATTTTTGAATGGGTTGTGGTGCTTCACACGGGATCTTTTTTGTGGGCATAAACATTTAGCTGTGTTTCATGTAACTTGAGAAACTGTCAAATAAGGGACTCTTTCAAAGTGTGTTCCTTGTACTTTCTCTACTCCTCATGTGTCTAAATGACATGAGAGGTTAACTGGTCTATTTTTTTGGCGAGTTAATCAATGTTTCTTCCTTTGACTGTTAATGATGTGATGGCATCCAACATGGATCTTTGGTCAACTCTCACAAGAGTCAAAAGTATTCAGAAGGGAAATAGCAGTAAGTAGTATGTAATGGTTCAGCTCTTTGGAATGGAGAGCTATTAATTTATACCAGATCACTTGTTCAAGGTTACTTAACACACCCTCTTCTGTGATCTAGAGCCAAAGGATTCAAATAGGCAATTACCTTTTGTCACATTGTGTTCTGACTCACCTTGTGATAGTGCTCAGTATAGCATTTTTCTCCCAAAGGATATGTGTGCACTTTGTTAACATCTCTCTTTCATTCTTAACATATGTCTAAGAATGAGCTAGAGGCCAAATATTTTCCTTCCTCATAGCAAAATCCCCATTTTACAGACAGGGCTGGAGACTAAGGCTATGTTTTGGAAAACAAATATTGGCAGTTTTCTCCAATAATTTTAATTTTGAAATGCTCTCTTTCAGTATGCTTTATTAATGAAATTTTTGACACACTCGTGATTAAGAAAATGTTTTCTCTATTTCATTAGCAATGAATGTATACATGTTATTATGTATATTTCCTAGGAAATCTATCTATACCTGTACTTATATCTGTCTGTCTGCCTGCCTATCTGTCTGCGTGTCTGTCTATTTATCTTTCCTGAAATTTTTACTGTGTATCCTATATTCAGTTAGGTGATGGAGTTAGGAAAGTAATGCTGGTAAAAAGATGATCTTTGCCCTTTTTCAGCTGACATTTCTGGAAATAATAGTGAACAAGATCTTAACATACTTTTTGATACATGAATGTTAGGATCAGCCAGGGATGAAGTACTACAAAAATATTTAGATACTATCTACACTTACTAGATTTAGTGAATTACTCTGTCACTACTCACCACTCTGAAAGGCTTAAGATCCTTTGTGAAACATTTCAAACTTCTCTACCGCAACCAACCAGAAATTCAGTGTTTTATGAAGAATTTAGGTTTTCTTCATTTTAGATTTCTCTTTGGTATCAGTATTTACTTTGTGTTCTGGGATTCTTTTGGCTGTTACTTATTGAGTATTCTCTAGTGAGAAGATGAAAGGTGAGATAATAAAAATTTCGTGAGACAATCTCATCAGTGATAGTCTTTCCAAGGATTATTGGCAATTACAAAGTAACCTTCACACTTTGGTTGTATCATTATAAAACAAGAAAGGATTAGACTTATATGAACCTTCAATATACCAGTATGGAATGAGGAGGAAACATATTCTATAGTCAGGTCTTTAAACCTAGTCTTGTTTCTGTCAATTTTTCCATTATCACTAAGATCTTGGCATTTCAGTACAGCAACTATATTATAATTAAAGTTTTCCTTAATGGTCGGGACAATTTTACATTTTATACAGAGTTTAAGAAGAGTTCAAAGTGAGACATCAATGAATATTTTAAGTTTAAAAAGAAAATAATTTACCCGGTAAAAGTATTCACACACATCACAGCAACAATTAAAATGAAACTCAAAACTAGAAAAACTACATCATTGTTTTTTTACTCAATACTTTTTCTGATTTGACAGTGAGAACTTAAACATAAGTAGTTGTGCATATTACATAAGGATGGATCCAAATTTCTGTATATAGTAAAATGAACTATTTCATCCTGTAATTAGTTTGTACAAAACTTAGTTATACTCCAAAAGAGTGACAATAGAATAATAGTATGTATGTGTGTATATCTCAAATGTACACAACATGGGAAGATCATGAATTCTTCCCATAGTTATTAAAACTTATAAAGCATGTGAAAGGAAATGAAAAATTCTACAAGAAAATGTTACTCAGAAATAAATATATAAGTTCATAAACAGTAAATCGGTAAATTCCATTTTTCAAAGTTCAGCTGGTGATGGCTTTATGAAAAAAATATTCAGACATTTCAACATTGTTTGCTTATGGAAAACATTTGGCAATTCTGTTAGCAAAGAACAGTGTCAAAAATCTAAACGTTTTTCCTCCAACATCTGCATTTGCTTATTAAAAACAAACCCACCCCACACCCCCAACCTCTCAAACAAGTTAAGTTTGTCACGGAATGTTTTTCAATTGTCGTGAAATTCAATCTTGAACTTTCGTGTATCTGTGAGCTTTAGTCTATTTGTTTATTTCATTTCCACATGTTCTTACATTTAAGACTTTAGATAGGAGTTGTTTTATAGAATTTTGAAAAAAAACACTCAAAGAAAAAGGTTATTTTAGGGCTTCAATCTGAAAATGAGTATTAGAGGAACAGAGTAGATCCCCTCATATCCATGCATGCCCTCTTCTCCATGAGGGTGCTCTATCCACCGAACTCAGCACTTGAGGACACCATATACGCCATTCTCCATATCTCAGGCTTCTTGACATGGGGAAATGTGATTTTGATAGAAGTGTGTGAGAGTGTGCTCATACATCTTTTTTCCTCATGGATCCTGGTTTAAAGTTGGGAGACTGACTAGAAAGAAAAAACAACGTTCTTTCTTGCTCTAACAAAGTAAATATATATATATATATATAAAAATCTAATGAAGGGACATGCATATATATATATATATATATATATGCGCGTGTCCCTTCATTAGATTTTTTTAACAAAACAATTGAAAGAATATATTGAATATACTGAACTAATTTAACTAGGACTTTCTTTCTTGAGATTATTTTTGTACATTTTTCTTTTTAGTATTCATTAGAGATTTTGAGATTACCTTAGTTAATGAGACAGACTACTTTTCTAGAACATTTCTTTAAGAATTGTGATGTTATAGAAAACTTGAGACAGATAGTGGTAATGTTTATAAAGATGATTCTCTTTTAGTTTAAGGCAAATCCTGTTTATTAGAGTACTCGAGTACTCAGCTTTTAGTAAGAGCCAGCCAATCTCTTTGTAGTGTAAAGTTGCTGTAGGTGGTCATTTAAAAAAATTATAAATGCTTAATAGTATGTTGCCTTTTTAGGGCAAGATATGTAATGATCGAAAGGAAACAGATTGCTCTTGTGCTCTGTCTAGATCATTTGACTGATTACCTCTTGATGAATTTCTTTATTGAAACATTAATGTTATATTTGATGTGTTTTGAAACATTTAACACAAGGACATACACCTTCAAATCAATGGATACTACACAGAAAGCCAGATCATCTTAAAAGGGAATTGACTTAGAAAAACATGAATGAATTTTGGTTTATTGTAACTGTTTTTTTAATTTTTAAAAAAGTCAGTTGCTATATACAACCCCAAGGAAAATGAAAATGATTTAATAGAAATATCTTTTAGCTTGTCATATTCTTTGGTTGTCTACTGTTTGGTTATGCAAATATAATATTTGAGATCTGAGAAGTAAAAATTTTAAGTATGATCTGCTTCACATTTATCAAGCTAATTCATTGAGCTTTTATAAAAGCAAATATTTAGCACAGACCATAGGCTTTTGAAGCAGTTGATATATTTGTACATAAAGTAATAATAACGGGACAGTTTACTGAATATTTGAGGGAAAGTACTGAATATGACTTTTGCAATTTAATTGTCCACGGGATTTCTTTTTAGTTCTTAATTATCCCAATATCGATATGTTCTTGGAATATCCACACATATATACACACTCCCTCCACATATTCTTTCATTAGTATGCATCATAAACAATAAGGTGGAAATAAGACCTGAGACCTTCTTATGCGAGACAATATATCGCATTAAATTTCCAAGTTTACAAAATTGTGACTTTACAACTGTTATGAGTTTTTTCCATAAGTGTGTATAAGTACAGTTTTTACATGCTTTCCTCATGAGACAACTTCTTGATGATTTCCTCAGTCCATCTGATTGAAGTGTGTTATGGTCTGTGCCAAAATGTCTCCCCAAAACCTCCTGCCGTCATCAGTGGGGCTTTTTCAGAGCTCGTTCTAGAGCGTGTGATTCCTAAATTAGTCCACTGATTGGTTTGGCAATGTTCTGCTGGGATCAAGGATGAGATGCTAGGATTAAGGGTGCTGGTATTAAGAGTGGGAGTGCTACCCACCCTAAGACCAAGTAGCCTGGATAAGATACAAAGGATAGAAAGAGGCTTGCCTACCCCTTTTGCTTACCTTGCTGCCTTCTGCCTGTCCGCCATGCCACCCTTCTTTGGAGCCAGCTGATTGTGGACTGAAACCTCTACAGACTGTGAGCTAAATAAACCTTTCTTCCCTTAACTTTGGGTGTCGGGTATTTTGTCTCAGCAATGATAAGAAAATTCTGCACAAATAATTGTGCAACTGTTTTCCCCATAACTACGCCATAAAATCTGTATCTGCCTGAGTAAGTTCTGTTTTCCAGGGCCCAACAGGGACTGGATTCATAATAGGGGCTCAACTAATATTTGTGAATAAATAAATAGGTGAATATATATACTTTGTATAACTGGGTTCATTTGTTAAAATTTTAAAAATGTGTTTGTTCATGGGACCAGGGTAAATTACTTGATGATTTATTTGATGATTTAGTTAAAATTTGAAATTATAAGCCAATTATATTGCCATTCTCTAAATTTCTGTGGTCATCAAAAATGAAATGAGATAGGTAGTGAATTGGATTTTCTGAAAGAGAAACTTTGAATAACGGCAGAGTAATTTCAGTTTACTTTTACCTCAGGACAAAATTTAAGCAAAACCCCATTCTAATAACTCTTGTAAAATATACTAGTACAAGACTCTTTAGGTCAGTTTTGAATAAACATAAATTTAGTAAGGCTTATCCTGCATAGGTTTGTACTATGCATGTAGCAGTACCAGCAGGTGGAGCTGCTGTAACAAATGGACTCTTCTAGAAGGTTGACTCATGTGGGAGAGCCAAAATCCTGTCACTAATGTTATATGGCATTTCATATATCATGGTATGAAGTGCCATCTGAAGTTATGTGTGTAGAATGGCCATTATTCAAAGTTTAATAGAATTTTGAAATTCTTTTATGTTGTTTTTGGACTTGTGTGCTAGGTTTGCCGTAAAGTAAATATTTAGGATTTTACTAGATTACATTTGATTTTCCTTGAATGTATACTAAGAAATATACCAGAAACTAAAGTAGATATTACTACATAGCTAAATTTATATTTGTCATGGAGAAGGAGTGAGGAATCGTGGATGTAGAGGGTGTAGAATTCACTCAAAGATGTCAGAGAAACTATAGTGAGGTTTTGATGGTGGTAGTTCCAATAAATATGGTGTATATATTGCTTCTGCATGTATGACACTTTGCTCTTTACTTTTGAAACCACTATATATTTTGCTTTTGAGTGATAAACTAGGATTCCAAAAAGTAAAGATGTTTTACATATAGACAGTCAAGTTTAACCTCTAAGTCAAAGAGAGAGAAATAGAGCCTAATAACTTGAAAATAGAAGACACTTTTAAATTCAAGTCTTCCTTTAAAATAGCATTTGTACAGGCTTCTCTTTTGAAGCAATTGCTGATGACCACAGTCTCTGACTTAAATTTTTTACTTCCTTATCTTTTAAGTAGATTGCGCTTTTCTCAAACGCCAGTGTATTATGAAATTGAAAATTAGTTCTAGAAGCAGGGATGGGGAATACTTTTCACTTTATAGTGGTTTTCACAGTGCATTGAAATTTAGTAAGAGAAAAAGTTGAATTCTGAAAAGTTACTCCACGTCTTCCTCGGGTACAATTGAAAGTAAGTATCTGCTTTCATGCCTTCCTTATTTAGAAAGATTTTAGTCTTTCTTATTTAGACAGCATTTAGTCTACTGGTAAACATGTCCGTAGAAGACGTATTTGGTATTTGATGATATTTAGTCAGTTATCCATGAAGGATTCACTGGGAAATGAAGTCACCCATTTTATCTTTCCTGTCTATTATTTCTTAGGAGATAATCTTTTAATTATATTCATTGAATATTATGTAACTAGCATAATTTAGGAGTTTAGGGTTAAAAAGCCAATATTCCTTGCTATTTTTTAAGAGAAATGAAAAATCTTACTGGTTTGACAAGAAAAACATGTTGAAATAAATGGTGAATAAGAGAGCTTCGTATATACATATATATATGACAACAGGCCATATGTATGAATGACAACGGGTCGCTCAGATTACTAAGTACATAATTTTGGAGCATCATGTCCTTAGGATGATGCAATTACCTTTTAAGACATACTGTTTGAGGTCCGTGTGGTGGCACATGCCTGTAATCCCAGCATTCTGGGAGGATGAGGCAGGAGGATCCTAAATTTGAGCCCAGCCTGGGCAACTTAGTGACTTAGTGGGACCCTGTTCCAAAAAAAGGAAACAAAAACAAAAATAACCAAACAAAAAGACTGGAAATGTAGCTCAGTGACAAGACTCTGGGTTCAATCTCCAGTCACGCATGCGTGCGCGCACGCGCGCGCGCACACACACACACACACACACACACGGACATATTGTTTGACAGAAATCATGAGGGGATTGAGGATAAACCACTCTAATATTTGACTGTAATTGTTAGGAGATATTTGTCAAGTATTAAAGTTTAATTTTTTAATGTAATATTTCATGTGTCAGTTATTTATAAATTGTATACATTATTCTTATTTTCCTTATATTAATAGGGTTGTAGGTGCCTACAACTACTTAGGATTATTATAAGTGCAATGTTTTATCATTCATGCTGTCTAGAAATGTGCTTACCTATAGAACGTACTCAAAGAAAAATTTTGAGTGAAAGAATGCGTGTACATTTGATAGGAATTTTAAAATTGCTTTTCCCATTATGTACAATATTTATGATGGAGGTAATTCTGTTCTTTAGAATTAAAAGCACCAAATCAAGAAGTCTAGGTCTTAATATCAGTGCTAGCAGTTTTGACTGGCTATGCAACCTACAAAAAAACCCCCAAGAAATGACAATGTTATATAAATAAATGTTTCCTGTAACTTTGAAGTTGTATGCAGTCTATGAAGGTAGGAGCTATAGTTTGTATCTGAAGTGTCCCCCAATCATTCATGTATTGGAGACTTGATCCACAGAGACATGCTCTTGGGAGCGATAGAGCCTTCAAGGAGCTGGGTCCACGGGAAGCTGTACATCATTAGGGGTGTACCCCTAAAGGAGATAAGGGGACCTCAGCCCCTTCCTCTTCCTCTTTTTCTATTCCTGGCCATACAGTGAGCAGTTTTTCTGCACTGTGTGCTCCGGCCATGATATGCTTGCTGCCTTGCCAAAGGGCCCCAAAGCAACAGGGCTGACCACTTATGGACTGGAACCTCCAACACTGTGAGCCAAAACAAACCTTTCCTTTTCTTAGTTGACTGTAGTCATAGAAAGCTGATTCACGTAGCACATATAACTGACAATAACACCTTTAGTCTTTTCCAACCTGGTTATCTATGAAAACAGCTTTTTAGTCTCTGATTAAAACATACCCACCTAAGACCTATAAGATGGATAGAATTCTTTGCTAAAATATTTATTATTTTATATCACTGCACATCAGTTTGATTTGTTTGTTACTATAATTTCAAATGCAACTAAATACTCCATACCTTGTGATAATGTTCTTTTTCTTTAGTGATATTGTACCTACTAGACTGTGTCATGGCTCAGGGTCAGAATTCAGACAAGAATTCATGGACTAAGTTTGACATAGGCAAAAATAGGGACCAGTAGAATGTGAAATTCTTTTGACTTAGCTAGAGCAAAATCCATTCTTTTCCTGTTTAAAGGAGGGCATGTAACATGACCATTGGATGTGTTACCAATTGGACAGAGTGGAAAGTTGAGGGACCCAGAACAAGAGCAAATTATAGGCAGTTACTAACGCAGATCCTTCAATCCATGTGCTAAGCTAACTTTGTAGAGTGGTCAGTGTTATCGCCTATGGCTTTAATGTTGGGAAAGCAGTTAGTCTGTGATGAAGAACTCCAGTGATTGCTTTCAGTACATTTGGGAATACTTATAATGTTTTAATTGAAAAGGAGGGAACCAGAATTCCACAACCACAGCTGGATCACAGTTTTCAATCCCTTATAGAATGTTCTTCCCTTTATGACCTCTCTCCCTCTCCTCCGCCATCTCTCTATATACGTATATGTGAATGATATGGCAAGAGAAATTAAAATACATTCATTTATCTCCACTATACCTATCACAGAATACATTCTAGTTAACAATATACGACTTTTATATACTACTCTCAGCTGTATCTGATCAGCAATAAAGGCAGCTGGGAACATAACATGGAAAAACCAGTGGTCAGTAATGGGTAGCATCCTAGCAGAAAGAGTGACTCAGTACTAATGCCCTAGTTGAGGGGAGGGGTAAGGCATTTTAGGATTGTTTCAGGATTTTATGCATTTGGAAACTCCCTTGGGGAAGGTGCCTGGCATTGAGATACATCCTTGGGTGTAGCTGGGGGGAGGCAGAGAGAGAGAGAGAGAGAGAGGGAGAGAGAGAAATGGGAAGTGGCAGGAGGGCTTCAACACTGACTACCTTTTGGTTTGGTGGTTGATCACATTGCATTCTTGATGCTGTGTCTTGGATCTGTTGCTTAGATTTCCCTCCACACCCCGGTGGGAACTTCATGAGGGCAGGGATTGCTGCTGCCAATTTTTTGTCATTATTGTATCTCTTGTGTCTAGAATCTAGAACAGTGTTTGATACATAATAGAACCTCAGTAAATATTTGTGAATAAATCAAATAAAGGAGTTTGCTGAAAGACTGTTCCTATGCAAGGTATTTTACCAAGTTATGGGAGATACAAAGGTGAATGTGAGCATCTTCTTAGCTGGCCTGGATTCCAACAGGGAAGAAATGTACATAAAACAAAAGGTTGAATATCCCCAAGTGCTGCAGATGTATATGGCAAATGAAATAATTCTGCCTGGGAGGCAGGCAGAGAACTATAGAGCTCCTAAGAGCTAGGGGGCATTCAACTTGACCCCTAAAGAGGGGTGAGCTGCAGCAGGTTTCAGTGGAAGAGGTGCATCCAGGCTGATGGGGATAGCTGGGGCAAAGACGGGTCAAAACTTCAGGTCATGACTGCATTGCATTAAGCAAATGGGTTGACTCAGGGTAGGTATGTGAGGGGACACGGTAGAAGAGAAGGCTGACAGGGAGAAGTGAGGCCAGTCAATAGGGAAGGCTGAACATGCCTTGATAAAGGAGTTCTCATTTTAGGCAGCGAACATTCTTCATAGAATTAGAGGTTTCTGCATACGTAGAGCCATGAATAAAGAAAAATTATAAAATCCTAAAGGTCACTGGCTGTGGCTTGTATTTCTTAGCATATTATACAATTTCAATACTAAGTTCACTAAAGCACTCACAATACCTGCAACATATTTTTTTACAAAGTAGTGCAGAAAGTGTTCTGCCTTTCATCCATCTGTCTACATCCAGGCTTTGAAAAAGCAAAGGAAGATGGAGAGATCCTAAGAACTGCTATTCTCTGTGGAGTAAAAAAGTTGATTTGGCTCATAGAATCTCTGAAGTTGGAAGGCAAATTTAAACAACTTGGAGTACTTTTTAGTCCCTGGAGCTACTGTTTTCTCTCATATTGTTGTTTTTACCCATAATGATTTCCTCTGCCTTCCTCCCACCAAACAGCCATCTGCATTTGCCTAAGCCCAACTCTTTCTTCAGAATTCTAACTATTTGCTATTTCCTCTGTGCCTCTCAAGAAACCTTCCTTGAACTTCCTACCTCCATAATGTAGGGTATACCTCCATTTCCATGTGGCTCTTTCATTCACGGCACAGTAACTATTTTAGGCTTCAAGAATGAATCAGCGAATCCATCATACAATCATTCCATGTCCCACTGTAGCATTCTTGAAGTTGATCTCCTAAACTACTCCTAATACTTTGAATGATGGTATGGGATCATCCCACAGCTCTTTTATTTTAATTTTTTTAAATTTCATTTTAATGGTACATTTTAGATATACATAATGATAATATTCATCACAGGGAATTTGTACCAGTACATGATCTATCTTGCTGCTTCCTTTTTTCCCATTCCCCTCCCCTCCCTTCAACCCCTTTTCCCTTCCTTATTGATAAAAGCTTTGTTTACATTTTTTCTTTCTATTCTTTTTTTCTTGTCCCTCCATTCCTTCCCCCCTCCGTTGTTGCCTTTCCCATTTGAACATTCTTCCCTTTCCCAATATTATACATTGTAGTTCTTATTTACACTTCCAGTTTCTCACACCAGGGACTAGCCAAATAGACAGCAACTTCTCAACCCCAATAAATTGAAGAGGTAGGATCTTGCAACAGACTCAAAACCCCAAAACCAGCACTTTTAATTATTAGAAAATTCTTTGTTAAATTGAATTGAAATTTATTTCATTTCCACCATTGACTTAAGTTTTTTTCTTTCTGGATGATATTCTGTGTTTGGAGATGATTATCTTATTGTCATTATTTGTATGAATATTGCTTTCTAGAGTAGGATACCTCAAAACCTGATACCCCTTCTCCACATTCACTTCAAATGGGTCACTTTCCTTTCTCAGAATGTACAATTGTATGCAGTTCTTCAGGTGTGAATTGAATAGAGCTGTAACGGTGAATTCTTACCTTTCTTAATATAATACAGTATTTTTATTAATCCTAAGATTTCCAGCTTTTTTTGGGGGGGTGCTAGGGATTGAACTCAGGGCCTTGAGCTTGCTAGGCAAGTGCTTTACCACTGAGATAAATCCTCAATCCCTTCAGCTTTTTTTTTTTTTTCCTTAGTGATCTCATATAAAGCTTGTGATTGGCTAACATAAGTTTTTTTCCCCCGTAGAATTAGAATGTATTTTGTAGAATTAGAATGTGTTTACCCAATAACATGACTAGATTAGTAAATGAACGGCACCAGTTAACACTGTTCTGTGTTTTTGAGAACTTAAAGGTAAAATGTAAAAGGTATCCTAAATTCCATTTTTAAAAACCTTCTGTTGACCCAAGGATCACACATCTGTAATCCCAGCACTGTGGAAAGTGGAGGCAGGAGGATTGCAGGTTCGACCCCAGCTTGGGCAACTTTCAGCAATATCACCAAACTTTTTTTTTTTTTTGCCTAAATCAAGCTACAATATATGGTTCCTTGATCTGTTCCCATGGAAGCTGTGT
This sequence comes from Hystrix cristata, assembly GCA_004026905.1. Taxonomy (NCBI): domain Eukaryota; kingdom Metazoa; phylum Chordata; class Mammalia; order Rodentia; family Hystricidae; genus Hystrix; species Hystrix cristata. The sequence goes on along the minus strand of PVJO010001373.1, from coordinate 109,821 downwards.
TTGGAAAAGGATCTCCTGCTAGAGTGATATATTTTGGTTTTTATTCACATGCAACTATGTGTTTTTCTAAATATTTAAGATCATTTTGGATATTTCTTTGAATTTAAAATTAAATTTACCAATTCACATATGCCACTTTTCTTCCCTCTTTTAGGAAAATCACATTTTTTCTATTATCATTTTCTATTACCTTCTCACTGTCTGTAGTGCACTAGTATTACATGAATCTGTGTCCTTTTGTATGGTTTCCTCAGAAACTAAAAGTTTCGTTAGAAATTGAAGAAAAATCTCGATCAAATTTGCTAGTTATCCTTCCTGTCTTTTAATTGATTTTGTACCTACTCCTCTGATTACAATGATTTTCTCATAACTCTTGTAGTTCTATTCAGTATTTTACTTCAAAGATAATTTTGTTTCGTAGTTTGGAAAAGAATTGGAGAAGAAGCAGGCTTATAAGATAAGGAGTTGTTCCAAATATTTAAAAATAAGAGAAGTCCAAAACAAATTAGGAAATTACATTAAACTACCAGGTGTTTCTACAGTGATGAAGTCAATAAAACAACTCAGTGTTATGAACCCCAACCGACATTCTGGTAATAAAATTACGTTTCTCTTTTGCTAATAATATATCATGCCATATAGCATATTTTCTGGGACCTCTTAAATGTGCAACAAGACTTAAGGGAAGGAACAACAACAACAATAAAAGCCCAGACAAGAGGCAGGAAATAGATAAAGGAATTAATGGGAAGGAAAAAAGCACAATGAAGTATGATAAGAGGGCAAAAGAACCACTTTAGGAACCACTGCCAGCAGCCCTGACAAATAAATATATGTGTGCTATTTGCCTCTGATTGGAAGCTGTCAGGGAGGGAAAATGCTGATGTAATCTGAGGTTACTTTGTCCTTATCCTCCAAGAAACAAAAGAGGCTGATGGCTTGGATCCCAAATTAGATTAACCTTCCTTTTTTAATTTTACCTAGACCACCTCACTGAAGGATACTAAATCCAGTTTTATGACACAAGGGACCATGTGGTATTCAGAATTGGATTTTGCTGTGTGCATTTTATTACCTTGGACATTCCTTCTTCATGTTCTTTAAACTGGGATTTATATTTATGAAGCTGAGCCAGTTCCAAATAATAGATATTCTTAGTTGGTAGAACATTTCGTTAATTTAGATCAAACTACTTAAAAGTGAAAGACTTGGTTCCCAGTGACTTCACTTTCAAAGTAATCAATCTCTCATGTTCGCTCTAAGATTAAAATTGTTTTCTTTGTGTCAAATAAGGCTACACATAGTAAATTTGAAATATAGTATAAAACTATTTAAACTTGTGCATGTTACTCCTGGCAGTTTGGGATTTATGGGATTGGTATGATTAAAATCAAGTCCATTAGCCAAAAGCATTTGAGTCATCAAATAATTCTTTATAAGAAACAATGTCAATAGAATATATGATATTTTAATGCTGTATAGCGGTATTTACTGTCTGGAAAGTGCTTGCCATAAACTACCAGTGAAATGGACCATCTACTGCCTTCAGCTGGATAAACATACTTGCTCAGATAAATACTAGCACAGTGATTTTTATATGTAAACTTTTTATATAGACATTTCTTCACTAGTTCTGATCATGTAATTTCAAAATTTTAAAGTCCAACAGCCTTATTGATAAAAAACATTGAGTATGTACCTGTTACACTTGTGTATCAACTTATAAATCACATGTATACTATTGTACTAATAAATTAGTTTTAAAACACAAAAGGTATAAATAGTTGAAATAAATCAACACAAGGAGAAATTCTTGAAATGAATATTCTTGTGCACCTTTTGGGGTATGTGCATCCTGCTACAGAGACCACCAGTGTAAATAAAGGATTGCAGTCTTCGGTACATATCCATTCTTTGAAAGGAATTTTGAAGTTAGCTCCAAGTTTTGTTTTCTTTGATTTAAATTCATGCTAACTAAACCTTTCTACCCATAAAATAATTCATTTCCCTTGGATCAAACATGTTAGAGGTTTAGGAAACTTATTGTCATCTATTAGTAAAAACTAATAAATGGTAATGAAGTTTAAGGGTAACACACTATAATTGCTACTAAATTACCAACAGTAGTGGATGATTTGTTTCCCCAGAATTGATGCATATGAGTCTTAAAACTGAACCAGCTTTCTACAGTCATTTGTCAAATGTGTGAATGCTTGATGGCAGTTGTTCTCTTGTCTCTTTCTGTCCCCCGCTTTCTCTGTGTGCATCCGTGTGTTGTGTGTGTGCGTGTGTGTGTATGTTTATGTAATAAGCTTCATCCCTGATTTGGCTCAGCCTTTTCAGCTTCACTGAGACATTTTGGGTCAGTCTTGCTTCTTTTCGAGCTGAGGAAAATGCTTTTGTAGCAGGGTATGCCCAGTGGGCCCTTCTGTTTGGTCAAGCTGAGAGGGGCTTGGGAAAGCTGAGGAGTAAGCTGGTTATTGTAGTACCTGGATGGCAGAGGTGACTCTATAGGAGTGAGAGTACTTGTGCCCTCTCCTGGCAAGGGAAGCTATGGCGCGTTGATTGCTTTGCTGTAAAAAAGCTGTATCATATAGAGTAATCTTCAATACATTTCTCATTACTAAGTGAAAGAAGCCAGTGCAAGAATATGGTATACTGTAAGATTTCAACTATATGACATTTTGGAAAAGGCAAAGTTATAGAGAAACTAATCAAGATCAGTATTTGCCAGGGGATGGGGGTAGAGGGAAAGATAAATAGGCAAACATAAAGGGTTTTAGGGCAGTTAAACTACTTTGTGTGATGCTATAATGGTGGATACATATCATTATACATTTGTTGGAATTTGTAGAATGCATAATACCAAAAGTGAACTCTAAGGAAAATTATACACTTGGCATGATTATGTCTGTAGACTCATCGTTTGTGATAAATGTACCACTTTGTGGGAAATAGTGGTAAAAGAGCTCTATATGTGTGATATGTAAGATATTTGGGAAGTTTCTATATCTTCCTCCTAATTTTGCTGTAAACCTAAAATGGCTCAAGAAAGTAGCCTTAATAACATAAGCTTTGTGTTTTTCCTCTGGCCTGGAAACTATTGAAAGTGGGTTGTTAACTCTCTGTCACATAACAAATACCTGAGATAATAAACTTACGACAAGAGGAACATTATTTTGGCTCACAGTTTTAGAGGTTCGGTCTGTTATTGGTTGACTCCATTGCTTTGTGCCTGTGGCGAGGTGACACCTCAGCGTGGAGGTGCAGTACAGAGCAGAACTGCCCACTTCTGGCCAGGAAGTGAAAGAGAGCATGTGGAATGGCTGCTGCCTGTCCTCTCCTGGAAGACCAACCTTGTAAAGGTTCTGCCTCCTCCAGTAGCACCTCACTGGGCATCAAGTCATTCACACGTGGACCTTTGAGGGATATTCTAGACCCAACTCCAGTGTGGTGTTCCAGCTCCTGCTTGACTGGTCAACGTCCATTTATTCTCATAATTATCAGTAAAATTTTAAACCTGTATACTGATATTAGCATGATCTTCCTGTGGTATCAGAAGAAAACTTGGAAAGCAAGTGTGAAAATGTTGGTAATATATTAAAAATTATTTTTAGGAATTTAAGGTAAATGATGTTCAGTGTTAATTTCATAGCCATAAATATCACATATTTGTTAGGCTGGCTTTCTCAGTTGACTAAAATTTTGCTATTGCCTCAAAATTTGTTGCCTCAAATTTGATGTTGCCTACAGATTTCTGGAAAGATGCTTATTTTTATGACCGACCAGTCGAGATCTTCCCAAGGGGCCATCTCTTGGCTTTGTGGTTTTAGTGAAATCCAAGTTTGCTTCATTGAGCTGTTCACATGACTGGATGCCAGAAGATAGAACTGAAATAAAATATCTTGCTCTGGAAAAATAAACCAACCAAAGGATTTGCCTGTCTTTTCTCATTTCTTTTTATTTCTAATTTAAGAACTAAAATTTAAACAAGAAACAGCATTTTGAATTCAAAATTGAAACAATCCAGACCTCTAGAAATGGATAATTAAATTACCTAGGTTCATAGTGCAGTCAAGTGTGTTGTTATATTTTTATTGCTTTACTCTGCTACTATTTTTATTTTTTTTTTAATTTTTTCTAAACATATCTGAGCACCTTGGAACTAGTACCAAGTAGATTTTTGATTGTTTTATCACCATTATTGACTTTCCATGGGGAACTAGCACAACTTCTTTATATAAATGGAATCTATACAAAATATATTCTGTGCTTGTCGTGAGCTCTAGATGACTCTAATGATACTGTCCTTAATGCACATGTCCTGGGGCTAGGCATTATTCTTCAACATGTTTATTCTTCTCAACAGCAGTGGGAAGGTCTATTCTAAAGATGAGGAATGTGTGCTAAGTGTGTAAGTTGCCTAAGTGATCTACATCTCTAGTAAAGGAACTCAGGCTCTCTCTTCTTCAAATGCCAGGTGTGTGACAATTATTAATGCTTATTGTCCCAGACTAAAATGAACTCTTTCTCTAAATGTTTTCTTTTTTGGCTACTTATGTGGTTCATGTTATTATCCAACTGAATTGTAAGCTTTGGGGTAAAAGAGTTTGAAAAAACTGAGAATTCTTACATTGTGCAATCCAGTAAAACATGCTTTCTGCAAACCACACAGTATCTTCTAATGAGAAATTAACAAATATTGTATTAATAGCTACTGTGGGCCAATCTGTGGCTGGAGCATGGGAGGGGACGTGTGTGTTGTAAGCATAATAGGAACCATAAAGACTTATGAGTCCTCATGGGGAAGGAGCTCACTTTTATCAAATGCCTCTTATATATATTGTTTTTCATACTTTATCCCATTTACCTTTTCCAGTCTGTCAGATTTTTACAGATAAGGACACTGAGGCTCAGAGAGAATAACTGACCTGTTATGGATAGTAAACAGCAAAACCAGAGGTGGTTTGTTTTAGCCCATAGTCTCTGTTTCCTGAGACTTTTTATTCCATTGGAGCTATTTTTTTTAAGTGCTAAAAAAGTATGGAACATTTTATAACTCTGTTCTAAGGTTAACTCTTGCTTCTTTGTTTTGACCAAAGATAGAGGAAGAAATGAGTGGTGCGTTGATGTCTAAGGCTAGCTACAATGGCCAATACACCCTTCAGGTAAACTGTTAGAATTTTGTTTCCAGTATTATATTAGATCTTAATGAAACAAAAAGGAGAAACATGAAATTGTTCATGTTTATTCAGACTCAATACTCACTGAGCGTGTACTATGTGTTAGCAATCATTATATATATAATGTACATGTGTTATATATCATATGTAATGTTTTTCACACAGGTACTAACCATACAGAAACACTAAAGAGAGATATTTCCAAACCTATTTAATACCCAGCAGCTTGCACTGAAACTCAGAGAGTCAAGTAACTTGTTCAGAGTCACACTACTACTAGTGTAGAATTGGTATAAAAACACAGGTTGTGGCTTGACATACAATGATCTTTCTATTATGTCTTGTTTTACTCCTATCATTGGACCATATCTGTTAAAAATTTAATGAAACCTTGTTTTGAAAGAAGGAGATATTTGTGCAATGTTTTCTTCCTTTTGAAAATTATGGTAGTGGTTGTAATTTCTGTCTGTAACTATATCTGAAATATTGAATGTGTCTGAGTTTTCATACTTGTAGCAAGCTCAAATCATACAGGAAATAATTATATTTAACTGTGTCCAAAGGGCAGCATTTGTAATTTTGTTTTCTTGTTGTTTATCACTTGCATTCACATGTTTGTTATTTATGTTGTGTTCATTCAGAGATTATTTTTTTTTTTTAGGTAGAGGATGTATCAGCATTCTTAATATTTGTCAGATCTATTGGCAGGCAGATTTATAGTAGTGTTTGGTCAGTTGCTTAGGGGACAAAACCAAACAGCATATTGGTTGTGTTATGTTGGGCTTTGTGGTTTTACAGTTTAGGAAGTCCAGTTCTTGTTTAAAAATGTGCAACCATTTCTGTTCTAAAAGTTTTCCTCTATATGTAAGCAGTGGTTTAAAGAAGTATTTGGAGGAGACCAAAGACATTTAGATTCCAAAACAAAGAAATAATGCCACAATCTAATCAATCAGGAATTATTTTGTTTCCACAACAACTAAACATTCAGAAATTGTCTTTGGAGAATAGAAATTTATTTGATTCAGAGTAAAGATTATAAACTCATTTGAGTCAGAGAAATTCAGATTAAAATCTGTGCTGTGCCATTTGTTTGTAAAATGAAAATACTAATACCTAACATGCAGAGTTCTTTTGAGGAGGACACAATAAAATAACTCTTGTGTATGTGCAGTGCCAGTCCCAAAATGGATAGCCATTATGATTTCGTAGTATTTCCAACTTAGTTCCTCAATTCAAATATGAAGAAGGCATATGGATTTTGATGCTATTCAATTAAGAATAAAAATTAAATAATAATAAGGATAAGAAGGATAAGATTTATGAGTTGAATGTAAAGTCACATTTTCCCTTTTGTTCCCAGAAATTACCCAAATAAACAGGTGGCTGAAAAACAAAAATGTGAACCGTTATGTTTGGTGAAATTGGAAACTGCTCAGTTTCAGGTCTTCCAAAAGGAGAAATGTGTGCCCGAAGCAGGGACAGGGTAGCATAGGAAGAGGAGGTGGACAAGAGTGGATACAGAATGCAATAGTTAATAGGGAGCCAGTTTTCAACATGAGAGACACCGGCTGAGGTGCAGTGTCTGGATGTTCTCTCTTTTTTTTTTTTTTTTTTGGTGCTGGGGATCAAACTCAGGGCCTTGTGCTTGCGAGGCAACTACTCTAACCACTGAGCTAAATCCCAAGCCCTGAGGTGCAGTGTCTGAACTCTGTTTATAACAGTATAAATTGGGTGCACCAGTGGAAGGCCAGGACTTTCAAGACCCAATTCCATTCTAAACAGTGATAGACATAATCACATCATATGAAAAGACAGGCCAGAAATTCAGTGAACAACTAGTCTCTATTGCAGTGGAGAAAAGAGTGTTTACATCAAGGAAACCACAACTACTACCATGTCTGTTGGTTGAGGAAATCTAAAGCACAAATAAAAACAACATATAAAATCCTGTATCCTGAGAAAAATTGCTATTAGCCTGTAACATGTCTCTGGACCCTTTTCCACATGAACCTCCAGTGAATGGCTGGTACAGAAAAACTCACTAATTTCAAAACTATGTGAGACAAAAAAGGATTAGTCCAAGAACTTTAAAAAAGAAATCAGAAGATAACAATGATGGAATGAACAGAGAAACTAAAACCTTATGAGAAAAAATAAAACAGTGTGGCCATGAAAGAAACAAAAATTTTTGCTTAATATATGTTGTAAATTAAAAAAATAAAGAAAAGCACAACCCTAAAAAAGTTGGTGTATCTAAGAATGAGTAATGTAAATAAAAAATAAAAAAACTCAGCACAGTGAACAGTGGAGAGGCGCAAGAGATAAATAGAAGAAAAAGAATAAACATACCATAGAATTGAAGGTAATGCTGGCAGGAGAATGTGGAGAAATAAACCCATCTAAAAGCATAGCAGACACACAGGGAATAGACATGAGCTAAATGAGCAAAATAAAACAAATTAAAAAAATTTAAAAAGACCAGAGAGAAAATGGTAGGTAGCAGAGAGAGACAAGTAGAGCAAATCAAGCCTACATGTTATTGGAGCTGCTAATAAAGAAATGGATTCTGTGTGACAAAATAAACATTTAAAGATATAAAAGAAATTCCATAAATTAAAGAATACTTGAATTCACATGTTGAAAAAGCACGCTGAGTCCAATGGAAATTGGGCCAGAGCCATCAATGTAAGTACACTTATAAATTAAATTCAGAGATAGTGACAGAAGCCTTTGCATGGTGAAGAAAGAAATGACTTAGAGAAGATTAGTGTGACCTTAAACTGTAACACTGAATGCTAGACACCACCTACGAAATCTTCAGGGGAAGAGTGTGACTCAAAAACTTTATAAACAGCATGATGTTGTTCAAGTATGAAAGCAAGAAACACGACTCAGGAAATACTGTTCTCATGAGACATTTTCAGGAAATCCTGATAATGTTAATGGTATTTTAACATTTAGTGAAGAGGAGGGGAAATGTCTCAATTTTTAAAACGATATGAGCGTGGTATTAACATCACTATTTCATAAAGATTGCACTTAAAACTTTGGCTATTCACATTCATCTTCATGCAAATAATTGCAGAAATATGAAGTAAAATTTTGACCAGCAGAATCTAGCACATATTAAAAGAATGAAACATCCTGATTAAAAATGTTTATTTCAAGACCGTAATAGTTGTTCAATGAAAGAAAATCTATTAGTACTACACCTAAGGAAAAGAGACATGATTATATTACTGGATAAAAGGCATTTAACAAATTTAATGTTCATATTTGATTCAGTTAAAAAAACTTAACATGTATAATGGGGAATAGGTGAGTGTTTTCTTAACCTGATAAAGTCTATGTTCCAATCCCAAATTCAGTATCCTTAATGGAGGAACATGAGAAGCACCGGGTAATTTTAGGAACCAGCCAATGACATTCAGTATCAACATTGGTATATAACATTGTTCTACAACACTAACCAATCCAACTAGACAAGAGAAAGAAATTATATATAAAAATAGGAAAACGTTTATGACTTCTATTATTGTACATGTGGAAGATGAAAAGAATCAGTTGAAAGTTCTTATGAGTAATAAAGTAATTCAGTAAAGCAGTTAAAAATTAATATACAAAAATCAATAGCTTTGATATATGTGAAGATACAACCATTTAGAAGGTATAATGGAAGAAATCCTCAATTTGTATCTACAAAAAAGATAAATAGCTAATAGAAAACTTACCAAGAAATGTGCAAATTTCTGTATGGGAAAAAAATAAAACCTTTAAGGCCTCTTTAAATTCCTCCGCAGGATTGTGGCAATTATAAATCATGGAAATTGTCAGCATTTTGTAAGTCTCTCTTAATTCATGCTGTAATTTGTTGTGGCATCCGCAAAAGTACCTTCAGGATATTTTTGGCTCTAGATAGGCTGATGTAAAATTAATATGGAAAAACAAACAAGCATAAACGGCCAGGAAAATTCATCAGGAGAGTAACGATGTGGGACTACCTCCACCAGACATTAAAACGTATTATTCAACCTCTGTAAGACAGTTGTGTTGTGAGCGTGAAGGGAAGATTAGTGAAATAGAATATAGAGTACATATGTGAATCATGGTAGCTTACAATATCCCTGAGAAAAATAGATTTTTTTCTATAAAGGATGATGGCCACCTGGCTAACCATATGGAAATAAGTGGGTTCATACCTCAACCTTATACTGGTATAACTTCCAAATGGATCATAAAGGTACATGTAAAACATAAAAGTGCCAGAAGATGTGATGAAGAATTTTTTTATAAATTTATCTTGAAGAAGGCTTTCTAAACTGTGATAAAAACCAAGAACCATAAGAAGCAGTTTAACGGATTTCATTTACTATATATACCCGAGAACTATTTTTCATGGCCAAAATTGCTATATGATACATCAAACTAGAGGGAATTTTTGCAATACACACTACAGACAAAATCCACTTTACTTGATATATAAAGAGCTTTTACAAATTGACACAACAAAATCAAGAACCCCATAAGGAAATGGATGAAGTGTATGGACATTCATTTTACATAAAGAAAATCAAATAATATTTCGTTACTGTCATGTTAAGTAGCCCCTAATTATTTCAGCAATAGCCTGCTTATTTCTATTGTAGCATTTATTGTCTTATTTTTTTATTTGCTTCTTGCTTGTTTTATTCTCCATTTCATTTCTAAAATTGTGAATTTCATGAGGGAAAGGGATTGTCTTTTCACAATTATTCCCTTGCACCAAGAATGGTGGTGTCAAATATGGAACAGGTAATAATGTTATCCCCTATGCAAGCCTGTGCTATGCCTCCACCAGAAAAAAAAATCCATTTTAAACAGCGTTTCCTGTCATCTATATTGAATATATTCAGTCGTGTGTGTGTGTGTGTGTGTTTGGTGCTGGACTTTGAACTCAAAGCCTTCACACTGAACCTGCATCTCTAACCTTACATTTACCAAGTGACCAGGCTACATACAATGTAAACTGTCTTATTATGCTTTTAATAATTATCTGTGAGCACAGGACATGATTACCTAATAGGAACTTACAAATGATTGATTGAATTAAAAAGGAACAAAAGAAGGGTATTTGCCAGAAGAGAATTTAGATTTTTTTTTCCAGTTTATTCTTTGGCAGAGTGTACTGTTTCATTAATAACTTCTTTAGAGTTTTGAGTTCAATTTCACTTTCAGTTTTCTTCAGTTCTTTCATGTGTCCATGTTTCTTTATTTTAATTATCATGATGAGATTCATAGGCTTTATTAGAGATAACATGAATAACTTCAGAAGTTCTGTTAGTATTTACTATTTCATTAATAGGTTTTAGGGGTAAGTAAATGATTGTCATATTTTAAGAGATTTTGTAATACTCAGTATTTTCTTTTTTTTTTACTGTTTTTCAAATAACCAAATTAATGCTTTCCAATTTTCTGGATTTCAGAGTTTTCATTTCCTTATTTGTTACTTAAATGTTCACCTTTTCTGTAGTTGTTATTTATGGATCTGTGCATTTCTGTTATAAGTATTTACTTATTACACAAACATATATACATACGTACATCTATTTATATTTTCTCTATTTTTCAAGTTAAATTACAGATTTCTCTATAAGTTGCTGCAGTGACTATATAGTGATTCTTATATATTGCTGAAAGTTGTTATCTGATTATTTCCATAACTTTACCTTCATGATATAGTGAGAGTCACTGTCTAAGTATTAGAGATTCAAATGTCACAGTTGTTCCCATTGGAGTGGATAAAATCTAGCTTGGGAGACTGAATTTGCAGATAAATGAATGTAGCTATCACTGCACATCATTGTACATTTTATTAATTTGATTTTTGTGAAATTATTTCTAAAATTAGTGTTGTTTAATGTAGCAAACATTTATTATTTTAGAGTTTTTGTGAGTGGGAAATCTCAGCATGCCTTACTGGGTCCTCTGGCTCAGAGTCATTCACAATTAAGATACTTCTTGGGTCTGTAACCATCACAAAATTTGACTGAAGAAGGATCCACTTCCAAGTTCCTCACCTGGTTGTTGTCAGGATTGAGTTCTTTCTGAGATATCAGACTGTTGCACTGTGGGGCTCAGTACTTGCTGGACATTGGCCAGAGGCTGCCCTGCATTTCTTGCTTTGTGAGTCTCTCTGTGGGACAGGAGAGGAGCTCACATGTCTGGTTCCCGTGAGAGAGAGCAAGCCAGGCCATACAAGATGGAAGCTGTGGTCTCTTAGTAACCTGGTGTTAGTAGTAATATCTCATCATTTTTGTCCTGTTTTTTCGCTAGAAACAAGGAAGTAGATCTAGGCCACACTTAAGGGGAAGAGACTGCACAAGTGTGTGGATACCGGAGGCAGGGATCATTGGAGGCTATTTTAGTGGACACCTACCAATTCTGGTAGATACCCAATGAATCGTTAAGACATAATTAAGAGGCATGACTTCTAATTCAGAGGAGTGAGATACTCAAGAGGCTTTCCAAAAGGTGTTGAATCTTGAAGAAAGGTTTGGTAAGTAAATGGTGCTCTTGTTGTCTGTGCTAATTGTTATTAATGGATGATAGTAAAACATGTGTTGATCGTTGTAGTTTTGTTTGAGTACAGAAAGCAGTGACAAATAACATAACTTGATAGTAATATTTTCATGTAAAATATTAATGAGCAATTCTAAACCAGATACTTATTTTTGGTAATAACTTTTTATTTCAATTTTGTTTGAGTATTAATATTTATAAATATCATAAAAGTAGAGATCAAAGAAGAAGCATAATTCTAAAATACTCTATTATCCTACTTGCATTTGGACATCTGATTCAATGACAAGTATGGGACATGATGTTTTATAATCTCCAAAGGTAAAAGTAGAGTTTCAGTTACCTAAAACACACACACAAAAGTGATCAATGTTTGACTTTTAAGGCAGGGCTTAAGAATATAATTTGTCTATTTCCTTTCTGAAATGGAAATTTCATATACACTAATTATTTTAAGTAGTGATAATGTAAGAAAAAGATTAATTTTCTAAACTCCTAGATTAAGATTTTTTCCTTGTGTTGTAGTAGGTAGTTAGTTAACTCATTGCAATATCAACCATAATGTCTTTGTCATAAAAATTACTTGGAGTAACAACAATACAGTTAGCACTTATTGCATGCTTAATCTTTCCCAGGCATTGCACCATGCATGTTATTCTCATTAAATTCTCATGAAAATCCCATGGTATAGATATGACTGTCATCACCTTTTAAAAAAAATTTTTGTAACAGAGCTTTCTGTGTAGTCCTGGCTGGTCTTGAACTCACTCTGTAGCCCACTCTGGCCTTGAACTTGTGGCAGTCCTCCTGTCTCAGCCTCCTGAGTGGTGAGATTACACCCATCTGGCTTCATCCCCAGTTTATACATGAGCATACTGAAAGCCATTATGGAACGTGACAAAATTTTAAAACATAAGTAGTATTGGTATAGCCTTGATTTTGACCCAACTAGTTTAAATACCGGAGCGTGCACTCTTAAAACAACAGACTGCTTCTTAAATCAGTTAGTAAATTAGGTCTTGTGAATGAAGAGTTCCAAATCAAATGCCACTTTTCATCTAGGCTCTGTAGATTTTCTAGTGGGGTTTGCATTGGCAGCAATCTAGTAGTATCACATTTGGTTGGAAAATTGAGCTGGCCAAATCTCCCTTTTGACGTCTGTGCTAATTGTTATTAATGGATGTTAGTAAAACGTGTTGATTGTTGCAGTTTTGTTTGAGTACAGATTATAAATAAAGTAAAAACTCACTGCCTTTTAGAGTTTGGGTTTTAAAGAGAAGGCTTGATATAATCAGTTAACGGGAATGTTCTTCTGTGTGAAGTAGAGAAGCCTGGGAACTTGGAGCCAGAGGTATTGAAACCCTGCATGTTCCTATCAGCTGGTAAGAGAGGACTGATCACTGTGATATGGGAGAATGTCCCAGAATGTCTCTTGTTTCTCCTTAATAGTTTTATACAGCTTTGGATACATGCCACTGCCCATTGGTATGTGAAGGGACGCACATGCCTCTCTGCACTTGCAGCAATGTGTTGACGATTTGTTGGAGGAGGAGGAGTGGGATGTTTTGTAGATGTTTTCCAACTATCAAGTATCAGCATGATGTACGGTTTATCATAAAGTGGAATGCCTTTGGAGAAGTATCAGACTGGAAAAAAGTGACTACACTGATGTTGAGGAGACTAGGATAACTTCCCAGTCTGGGATGATTTTAGTTACCAACAAGGGTGAAATACTCCAACCTTTGCTATAGTAGAAATCTTAGAAGTGAATATTAACCTTGATGATACAGTGTCATCTTCAGTATTTATGACTATACTGGATACTTCATATTTTAAATATTCCAGGCAGAGAAAAAAATAAGATGAACACACATTTACATATGAATAGACATGCATGTACAGAATATACAGTCAATAGTATGCAGAACAAGAACCAGTATTGGACTCTGGTGGCTTTCAGTGCTAAAAGTCTGAACAGTTTTTCATTTCATTCAGTCAAAAGGAATTCTGTGTATGGTCAATAAAGGCTGACAGTGGAAAGATGACATTCCAAAGAGTTGTGCTCTTAAAAAGAGATAAACGCTTAAAGTGGGAAGATTGAGATCACTGTGTCTAGACAATCACTGTTCTGCTTAAGGGCTCTAAATGCCTGAATATTTCACCTGAAACCTTTAACAGATAATGCCTCAATTAATGCTTTCCTTGTTAACTTGCATAATACTGAGACATACTTTTCTGCTTTCTTTCCATGACCACTATGAACAAATAGCCACACAGCCAAAACTCATAGACATAACCCCAAGCTTGTATGTGATCAAGTGAATTCCTCCTTAAATTAAAAAACAGTACAAAAATATGAAAATTTGAAAAAATAAAATGTACCCATTATTCTATTCCAAACATTGTATCTTACTTCACCGTAACCTTTTGGAATGTCCTGCTGCACATGTGCTTTTGTAGATTGCTTCAACCAGTGTATGCAGTTCTGATTTGCTTTTTCATTTGAGATTACATGATAAGTATTGCCTTGTGTTTCTATGTGGTACGATAGTTTAATTGCTGCCTAACATTATATAGAGAATTCTATAATTTAAATCATTTCTCTATTTTGACATTGTTCATTCATATCCTAATAATGTTAGTGTCTTTTTAATTTCCAGTGAACTGTGACAAGAGGAAATGACTTTATCACCCATTACTTTTAAGACTTATAATACCTATAATGCACATAATACTAATAACATTATAGCTGTATGCAGTCTTCCCGACAGTATGAATATTCCAGGATCATGACACTGGTTTGAATAATGATCTTGAAAAAATATTTTCTTTCTTTTACTCTGTATTCAAATTGGCTGCAATTTCCCTCTCTTTCATTATGACTATATGTTTATTCCTCTTTTTGTTTTTTCATGAGTTTTCCTTTTGCATGGTAATTGGCATTTTACTGTTTTTCTTACAAATTTGAGTGATCTCTTCAGATAGTATAGGTTTTAATATGTCTTAATTTTTGGTAAGAATATTGTCAAGTTTTGTTTTATATGTGGTTTTAGATTTCAATTTAATTTTATTTATATATATGCGTATTCATTGGTATTTTCCCTTATGATTTCATATACTGCATTGCTTTGAGAAAGAGCAAGTTATTCTATAGAGTATGTATTTGTAGAATACAGAGATACATTTTAATTATATATTTTAATTTAGATTCAGTTAAAATAGCTATAATGGTTATATTTACCAACTTAATCTATTTGGAGCTTATTTTACAATATTCTCTAAAATATGAATTAAAGATACATATATTAAAAGTAAATGATCCTGTTTTGTACACCTTGTCTTGAGCTACTTGTTTTTATATACCTTTATTGTTTTCAGTTATTACATATTTATTTGTGTACAAGCATTCTTATCCTCTAACTTACTGGTGCTTGTAACATTCCTATCTTCTTGTCAGTTTTTATTGACATAATTGCTTTATGCTTTGTTGCTGTATGCTTTTTTTAAAATAAATTTAAGAATGGTATCACTAAGTGTTCTAAAGCACACACAACAAAAAATCCTGTTCAAGATTTTATTTTAAATATCTCAAATCTAAAAATTATTTGCCAGGAAAGTACACATATTTTAATATTTAACTTTCTTTTATATAAATTTTTTTTTGAAAAATCTTTTGTTTTTAATAAGGAATACTCCTTAAGCCAGTGTCATAATAAACCTGGATCATTCATACTGTTGCTAGGATAATAAATGGTTTCTTCTTCAACATTCCTTAATCTGGCTTGTGTTTGTCTCTTCTGGACAGCTGTAGACACCATCTGGGTTCAGCCACAAATACGAATTGTGTAATTTGGGTGAATCTGCATACCAACTAAATGCTCTGATATTTGCATTTAAGACCAACTTTGCACCAAATAAAGATGGATGGTAAAATTCATGCTCATAATTGAAACCAGACTTCAGAGAGTTGGAAGCAAAAATATTCCAGGCTTTGAGCTTGCATGGGAGCAATGCTGGGCACCTGGGTACTTCTGAGGCAAGTGCAGGCCCAGATGAGAACCAGAAGTTTCATTATTCTGCAGGCTGTGCTCACACCTTTGCCTCAGCTGCTGTGTCTGCCTCAGGGGTGGGTCCAGTAAACTGAGCTGTCAGACATCTCCTCTTGAAAGGGCCCAGCCGCTCCAGCCCTCAATGGACAGGCAATCCCCAGCAACATTTACACCTGGGTGCTGGGGTGTATTTGTGTCAGGACTGTGTGAGGCATACTTGTGTTGGGAGTGTGCTTGCCAGCGCTGTGGAACCATTAGTCTGGAGCAGGGCTTGCCACTTCCATGCCCTGTTCAGAGATTGTGCTGGGTGCTTGGGTGTCCCTGCCACAGTCTTTCCCAACCCTCATCCTGGCCCCTGTTGTGGGAGAAGGGCACAGCTGGTAGGAGCAGAGATGGGCATCTAGGTAGGGCCTGGGTGCATGGGGCGGGAGAACAAGTGACTAAGAACCTGTCCTCACAGTTGAGGGAAGACAAGTCCACTTATGAGCCAAGGCTCCAAGTCTGGAGCACATTCCATCATTCTACTGAATATTACCTACAAAACACAAATCCAAGAGAAAATTGTTTCAGTATAATCACTGCGAAAGCATTAAGCTCCAAGGCAGGGCCCTGTTGAGAGCAGGGTCTTATACAGCTGCACAGGTCGTAAATCTCTGCAGCCTGCCTAGACACACCCAGACGTTTCTGCCTCCTATAATGCAGACTCTGCTATTAAACATAGTTGTTTGCTGTGCTTTCTTCTGACAATTTGAACCACCCTTAGTTTGTTGAATTAATTATTTAGAGAAAACCATACACATAGTATATAGATAGATAGAATAGATAGATCTTATTTTTATTTTATTTTATTTATTTATTTTTTTGGTGCTGGGGATCGAACTCAGGGCCTTGTGCTTGGGAGGCGAGCACTCTAACCACTGAGTTAAATCCCCAGCCCCTAATAGATCTTATTTTTAGCATGTCTTTCCTAAATTTTTGCAAATAAAACATTTACTTCATAGGTGTAGTTTAGGATTACTAGTATATTTTTCCTGAAAGCACAATCAATAGACTGTCTGTGTACCTTTGTTTGATTGTTGTGGAGGCAATCTGGGCTGAAGTTAAGCCTTTTCCTCCAACATGTGAAAATTTCAACAGTTCTAAAGATTATTTTCTAAGGACTTGCAAGTAGATATTTTTTCTTATTCATTAAAATTTTATGTCTTCCTTCATAATTTTTTTCATCCATAATTAATGGCTAGACTTATTTGGAAGAATATTAATGTTAAAGAATTCTTTAAGTGATCAATTAAAACTTTGAAATAATTCAAATATTTCAATCCTAAAATTTAAATTACACTTTCCTATAATAACATCATTATTTAAATTAAAAAAAGTTCTAACATGTTATTTTCTTTTTGTTTGCTTTTAGAGTGTTTTGATCACACTGGGAAGCTTGTTAATTTTAATAGTATTACAGGTTCTCCTATCTCTCTAATTATACTTTATCAATGTGCAAATATATATTGATATTAAAAATGATATTTTATGTTTCCGACTACATGCAAAACTGAAAGTCTGAAGTTTGTTGGCCATTAAAAATCCCACAGCTGTTTTTGTAAAAGTTCTTGCTGCTGACCTGGCCAAAGTCCAGTCTAAGCAATAACATCCTATCCTGTATACCTCATAACCCTGTGTCTATTATTCAGGCATTTTTCTTTGCTTCCTGTTCTAAAGAGCTGTGTAAAGTACTGAATTCATGTTAGCAATTTATCTAAATCTCATTTAGCAGCAGTCCATGAAGTGAAATGATCTTCATTATATGTATACTACTTGCAGTTTTGTTGAATACGTATGTTTAAGATTATGGTACAGCTCACTGATTAATGGATAATCTCTTTGGATAGTGAAACAATGTTGTTTAATCAATATAAGATAACCTGCCATGCATAAATTCACCAAGGACTCTAATTTTGTAAAACGCACCACATATATCTCTTAATTGCCCAAACACTTGTTAAGATACTTAAAATGACCTGTTCTAAGGTGGGTATGGTAGCATATGCCTGTAATCCCAGCACTCTGGGAGGATGAAGGATAGGCAGGAGGATTGAAGGCTCAAGCCCAGCCTGGGAAACTTGAGATGCAATCTCAAAAAATTTTTAAGGCTTGGGGCCTAATACATATACTAGTGTAAAAGTTATGAATGCTAATTTTATTAGTTAACTGTTTTAGTTGTTTCTGTTTTGACCAAGAAGCATACTTATTTTAGTACATAGTTATCTAATAATAATGTATGCATAGCACATATTTCAGGGAGAAGTGGATTATTATTGAAGGTGAATGTCATACTTTTCAAACAATGTAGAAGAATATTGTGATATTGTAAATATTTTGCGAGAGAAACATTAAATTCAATCCAGTGCATTATTTTATTGTACAATAATAAGGAAGTGTATAATTATAAAGAAGTTGTGTTTGTTTAAAAAAAAGCATAAGGGATGTGGCTCAGGATGAAAGTGCTGGATTCAGTTTCCAGTGCTGGGGGAAAGTTACCTGTTTTAATGCGAGGAGGAATGTACTCAGTTAAATGATTCCTGAAATATACTTGGCATTTGCTCAGCTCAGAATCATGAATCAGTTCTGCTTTTCTCAATTTGATACAGACCACATAAAAATGGTGCTGGACAGCAAGAATATATTTCAACACGGATGGAAAACCCTGGAAAGACTATACTGTAGCTTAAACTAAAAACAGTAAACATAAATATAATTATTAATCTAATTTTCTATAGTATCCCAAAGCAGGAAGTATAATTTAATTTTTAATTGGGAAACAACTAGTTAGCATTAATCATCCTGTGTTCCCTTCAAGACTCCTTCATGCGGGTCCTTTCCTGCATGTTTCCCTGGAGGTCAGGTACTGTACTCTCTGGATGCTGGCAAAATTTACTATCTTTCTGAATCTATATCACTGGGCCCCTTCTCAGATGCTTGGTTAGACTTCTTTGAATGTTTACAGCTCAGTGTTTTTAAAATTTTTGAATATATATCAGCTTCTTTTATGTCAGGTGTTATGATGTGTACATTTTTTTGCTTCTTCTGTAATCCTTTCAAATATTCATTACTTTTACATATTCATCCGTAACTGTCACTATAAAGTCATGAACTGCATTTTTAAGGGAATGAAAATTTTAAGCCTTGTTTTAAAATCATGCAAACTCAGAAGGAGCAGTGAACCGTACTTTTATTATCAAGAAGCCACTTTGAGTAAAGTGGAAAAACTATAAGCATCAGAAATCTGTTAGTGGAAGGAAAAAGGAAATGTGGGGCTGGATATTGATCTTGCCAAATGAAGCAATGAAAGAAAATATTACATTGTGGATTTCTTTCCTTTATTTTCTCAAGAACATTCCAGCGACTCAGATTAAGAGAACAATGGCTGAGATGCTGGAAATAAATCCAACCTTCTGATAAATCCCTAGGAAACAGGAAATAACAAAATTATTGAAAAGGGGAAACACCGCCTTAGAGTTTCACACATTATTTTTTTAAAAAAAGAACTTTCTTTTGTTTTTTTCACTTAAAAATTTTTATTTTAGTGATACATTTTAGAAATACATAATAACAACATTTATCAGAAATAAAAGGAATAAGGATAGGAAAAGAAGAAGTTAAATTATCATTATTTGCAGATGACATGATACTCTATATAGAGGACCCCAAAAACTCCACCAAAAGACTTCTAGATTTAATAACCAAATTCAGCAGCGTAGCAAAGTCAACACTCAGAAATCAGTAGCATTCCTGTACACAAACAACAGACTCACTGAGAGAGAAATTAGGGAAACAACACCTTTCACAATAGCATCCAAAAAAATGAAGTACCTAGGAATCAATCTGACGAAGGAAGTAAAAGATCTATACAATGAAAACTACAGTACTTTGAAAAAGGAGATTGAAGAAGATATCAGAAAATGGAAAGCTATCCCCTGCTCCTGGGTAGGAAGAACCAATATAGTGAAAATGGCCATACTCCCAAAACTGCTATTACAGATTTAATGCAATCCCAATTAAATTACCCATAGCATACCTCACAGAATTAGAGACGACAACCGTAAAATTCATTTGGAACCAAAAGAAACCTAGAATAGCAAAAGCAATTCTGGGCAACAAAAGCAAAGCAGGGACCATCACAATCCCTGACCTAAAACTATACTACAAGGCTACTGTAATAAAAACAGCATGGTACTGGCACAAAAACAGACCCCAGGACTAATAGAACAGATTAGAAGATGAAGAAACAGGTCCAAACACTCTCAGTCACTTCATCTTTGACAAAGGGGCCAAACAACCTCACTGGAAGAAAGACAGTCTCTTTAATAAATGGTGCTGGAAAAACTGGCTTTCCACATGCTGAAGGTTAAAACTAGACCCATACCTTTCCTCAGCACTAAGCTAAAATCAAAGTGGATCAAAGATCTAAATATTAAAACAGAAACACTAAATCTATTGGGAGATAGAATAGGTCAAACTCTTGAAGACACAGGTGTAGGCAAAGACTTTATGAACAAATCCCCAGTTGCCCAGGAAATATCACAAAGAATCAACAAGTGGGACCTGATCTTATTAAAAAGCTTTTGCACAGCAAAAGAAACTACCAACAGAGTGAAGAGACAACCCACAGAGTGGGAAAAAATTTTTGCCAGCTATTCCTCTGACAAAGGACTAACATCTCAAATATATAAAGAACTCAAAAAAATCAGACCCCCCAAATTTAAAGACCCAATCCAAAAGTGGGCAGCAGAAATGAATAGACACTTCTCAGATGAAGACGTAGAAACCGCAGATAGACATATGAAAAAATGTTCAACATCACTGGTCATTCGAGAGATGCAAATTAAAACAACCCTGAGATTTCATCTCACTCCACAAAGAATGGCTATTATCAACAAATCAGCCAATAACAAATGCTGGAGGGGCTGTGGAGAAAAAGGAACCCTTCTCCACTGTTGGTGGGAATGTAGACTGGTGCAACCGCTATGGAAATCAGTGTGGAGATTCCTCAGGGAACTAGGACTAGAGATTCCGTTTGACCCAGCTATTCCACTTTTTGGTATCTTCCCAAAAGAATTAAAAGCATCATACCGCAGCGATATATGCACACCCATGTTTCTAGTAGCACAGTTTGTAATAGCTAAATCTTGGAAGCAGCCCAAATGCCCATCGACAGCAGAATGGATAAAGAAAATGTGGTTTTTTTATACAATGGAGTACTACTATGCCATAAAGAATGATAAGCTTGAGATATTCTAGGTGAATGGATGCATCTTGAGACCATACTCCTAAGTGAAATAAACTGGACACACATGTTTAAATACTGCATAGTTTCTCTGGTGTGGGAAACTGAAGTGTATATGAAGACTAAAATGTATTATATTGGGAAAGGGAAGAAATTGTCCAAATGAGAAGGGAACAAAGGAGGGGGAACGGAACAGAGGGACAAGAGAAATAAGAAATGGAAGGAAAAAATGGAAACAAAGCTTCTGTAAATAGGGAGGAGGGGTTGAGGGAGGGGAATGGGGAAAAAAAGAAGCAACAAGATATGTACAGGTACAAATCCCCTGTGATGAATGTTATCACTATGTACATCTAAAATGTACCATTAAAATAAAATAAAAAAATTTATCATAGGGAATTTGTATCTATACATGATGTCTTGCTGCTGCTTTTTTTTTTTTTCCATTCCTCTCCCTTCAACCCTTCTTCCCCTCCTTAAGGAAAAAAAAAAGGAGAATAGGAGGGAAAAAATAGAAGGAAAACTGGTTTTTTGAAGCATATTTCTTATACAATTAATAATATGTTGTATGTATAATACATGTTATATTTCTTTTTTAAAAAGTCTGTGTGGGGCTGGGGATTTAGCTCAGTGGTCAGAGTGCTTGCCTTATAAGCACAAGGCCCTGAGTTCGATCCCCAGAATGGAAAAAACAAAAACAAAAACAAAAAAAACAACTCTGTGTGAAGCCATGCAATGTTGTTGTAGACCTGTAATCTTAGCACTCAGGAGGCTGAAGCAGGAGGATCAAACATTCAAGGCCAGCCTGGACAGCTTAGAAATTCAAGCCCAGCCTAAGCTATATAGAGAGTTAAGGATTACATAGTGAGAACTCATGTCAAAAAAAAAAATGTAAGCACTGTGTGGAAAATTTTATTATTGATTATCTGTATCGGTAGCATCGGTAACTTGTTTAAAGAACGAAACATTTTGGTTACATAGCAAAGAGAAGTTTCCACCTTGAGCAATGAATGACTCACCTTGTAGCATGGTCTTTAGCTACAGCATGGAGTCTCCGTGATGTAGTGAAAATGTTACAAATAGAAGAATCTCAAGGCCTGTCTTTAAAATTTATTCTTTTCTCCTCTCCCTCTTCTTCCTCTCTTTAAAACATTTTTTAGAAACACTAGATATACGCTGAGATGCTTTATCCCTGGAGGGTGCTCAGAGTTGAGGGAAGGGAACATTGGGCAATCATAGAGTCCCGGGCTAGTTGCTAGCTGTCCTGTTCCAGGCATACAGCGTTCGGTTAGCCCTTAAAGAGGCCAGGAGGCTGCTTTACAGCCTGCGCTCATATTGTCTGTGTCAGTAATCAGTTCGACCTATATCAAGAGGTTGTGTAAGGCTCAGAGGAGGCCACCATATGTATTGTGAATTATAAGAATACTTGCGAATATAAGTAGTTATAGGCAATAACTTACTTGGTGCAAATGGGAATACCTTGTGAATTTGATGTGTAGAAATTAAAAAGAGATTAACATGAATAGAAAACTTATTTGTTCTCGAATATGAAATACAAAACTTTCACCTTTTTTGAAATCTCCCTTAGTTCTTCCTGAAAATACATCTTTATTAATTAGTGCTTCCACATGACCTCTTCTTCATACTTCTGTTTCTACACTTACTTCATTGTTGTGTAGTTGTATATCTCTATTTTTATCTTCTTCACTATACCATTGAGACTTGAAGGCAGGGTCCATTTTTACATCTTTATGATACCAGTGGCAATCATGTCTAGTAGTAGTAGTTCCATATGTTTGTTAAGTACATCTGAGAAGGATTTTTCCAGTAAAGTTTGTTCCACAAGATTTCTTTGTATGTTTAATTATAGTGTTTTAAGCAAGAGGTATGATTTTCTCTGGTATATTGAATAAAATATCAGGACATACAACAAGAAAGAGTTCTGGGTGTTGTATGCATCACATTAGGAACTCTGGATGTGGCCCATCTTACCTGTGGTCTCAAGGAAAGGAAGAGAAAGCAAACAGTGATATAATCATTCACAGGATGGAGATCCTAGTAAAGATGGAAATCGTATAAGCTATCTAGGTTTCTCAGTGCATAAAATGTTAGATATCTTTCCTCTGTCTTTACAACCAATGTTTTTCTATTTTTTTCTTCTCTGGATTTTGAATTTTCAAGTTTTTGTAAAATAAGGCAATTGTACCAAAGCATCTTAAATGCCCTTTCTAGACTATGATTCTATTTGGAGATTTACGGTTGTTTCATTTGTATATTTTTGTTTGTGTGGGTTTTCTTCGTAAACAACCATATAAAATATACCGAGTAATATGAAGATGCTCTCTGCATTGTATGAAGTGATACACCTTTATTTTCCCTATGTTTTTATTACAGACAACATTATCAAGTAAACGTTACAGTGAGAGAAAGGCAAAACATTCAGGAGATGCAATTTAAATCAAATGCAGAGGATTCAGGAAGACAGGAGAGAGGTGTGTGAGCAGATGGAAGGCAAGAGGGAGTAGCCGTGGGGATTGCGAGGAAGTGAAATAGCTTGGCGCTCCCTAGCGAGTATTAACAAGGTTTGAAGTTCAGACAAATAGGAGAGATGGCTTGGAGTGCTTTTGAGAGTTCACATTTTATTCTATGAGCAACAGAAGATGATGTTCAGGCAGGAAGACAGGATAGAGTTGTACCTGTTGAGTGTCACTGAAGGGTTGGCAGGGGAATGAAACTAACAAGGGTGAAAAGGAAGAGAAGAGGAAATTGCTAAAGACACAACTGGCACAGGGCTTTATTAAGCGAGGAGAAAGGTTGGAATGGAAGCAAGTCGTGAAAGGGAGGAGGGCTGATTTTGCCAAATAGTCATATCATTCAATTTTTTAAAAGTTGGAGAGGAGGTTCACAGCTGGAGGGGTAAGACAGCTTGGCAAGCCCCTACCTCTCCTGCGTATTTCTCATAACCGATAAAAGATTTATCTCAGCTGTCCAGTATGGCTTGCAAAAATGTTTATTAATGAGCTTCAGGAGAGATTTCCTATCTTTGTTGAAAGCAGGTGTATATTTGAGAGTCTGTGGGTAATTAAATGAGGGTTAATCATTCTTCTTCTATTAATAGCATCCCTTGATCCCCATTCTTGAAGAAAAGACATATATACATATATGCAGAGTTTTTTTATTATTAGATAGGATGTTCTGGCATATTCGTATATATTTTACTCTGTAAATTGATATTTTTCTTAATGTTCTTTGTACTCCTTAATACTTCTTGAGTTTTAAATTTTAGGATTATTGCAGCATCGTGCCTTGAAGGAACGTAGGAGACTGGCTTGACAATGTTACTGACGATTTATACCAGGATGTAACTGTCTGGCATATTGGTCCCTGTTTCGCATTCCTTTGAAAAGTACGCCTTTGTTTAGTCTTGAAGGAGTAGGCTTCTCTCATTGTCCGTGTACTCAGGACATGGCTAATGACTATTCTGGTTTGTGTGGAATGCAGTTGTTTGAATTTTCTCATGGTTTACCCAGTCACCTCTTCATTCCTTTTTCAAATTGCTAGGTGTCTAATCTGTAGTGAAAGATTGAGGCATTTGTCTCATGTAATTTCTAACAAAAATTACATGAATTATGGCAGACACATTGTACATCCTTTGCAATTTATCTCATTTATTTTAAAAATCCTGCAGTCTGCTTTTGTACCATATGTAGCATGTCATAGAAGGCTTGACTAATTAGATATTATCCTTTGAAGTTATAAAATCATTTGCTAGCAATATGCCTTTGAAGCTAGAAAGTCTTTTGTAGAAGCCAAATGTAGTATCTTTATAATTTTGTATTGCAGTTGCACATGATAATTTTAAATGCAGCCTATGTCTTCATTAGCTAAAATCGAAATCTTTTCATCCACCCTGGGAATTTAAATGGTATGTCTGTATACATAATGCCCAGATGAATTTTAATACTATTACTTAAATAGATTGGTGCTTTCTGTGGAAAGTAAATTGATATCTCTAAAAGGCCACTTTGAGCTCTCTCTTTTTAAAAGTTGACTTTAAAAAGAAGAATAAATTTTGGGGATTGTAATACTGTATCTTACCAAAAGTAGTGTGTGTGTGGTGTGTGTGTGTGTGTGTGTGTGTGTGTGTGTGTGTGTAGCCATTTTAACCCAATCGGATATCTGGGCTCCTTCGCTTCTTGTGACTGAAGTCCTGGCCCTCCAGGGAAGGTAGTACCATTTAAAGCAGTGTAGAATATAAGGATAGTAGTGAAAATAACCACAGTCCTGAAGGTAATTTTGATCCAAGTTAGCTCAAGAGAATGGAAATAGTCATTCTGAACCATCCCAGCCATGAGAAAAGATGTTATAGGGACTATTTTTTTAACTCGTAATTTCCTTGTATCTGTGCTTCTCCTGGTTTAGAAGGGCAGTGAATACTGACTTTTTTTCCTCTTTTTGTTTAGCATTAAACTATTTTGAATTAATTCAGACTTCGGAGGAGTTGCAGACAAATTTATACTTTATAGTTGAGAAAATTGAATTAGACCAAACAAAGTTGGTGCTCAGTAGATATTTACTGACTAGTAAGAGTAAGAAAGAACTGGAACTAGAGTCTTATGATTCTTCGTCTTGTGGCACTTTTGATTCCCCTTTACATTCCCAAGGTTAAAAGTCACTCTTTTAGGTATGCATAATATATAGCAAATTATATACGTTGTTCATTTGTAGGTGTACGTTGAATATAGTCATTGACATTTTGCAAACTCTTTGTTATTAATCAATAACCACGTGGTGCATAGAGAAAAGATGTTTGCCAACACAGTAGTCTTTAATGCTGTTCATTACTGTTTATTGATCTAAATCATTGTTATCTTCACAGAAATTGGCCCAGTGACAATTACCACAGATCCCAAGAAATTTCAGTATGAACTCAGAGAACTGTACGTTCAGGTGAGACTTGATTTCAATTTTCTTTTGGGCAAAAGGAAAACCCTGCAACTTCCTTTTCTTTTTTTTTTTTTAATTTGAAAGAAGTAATTGTTAGGGAAACAGTAAATACCACTACCTTTTCCTACCTGAGTCCTGAATGAGTTGAACAATAGCTATTGGAATAGAACAGAATGGAGTCAAAACATCACCTTCCTTTCTGCATGTTTGAAGGCTTGCTTTTACCTCATCATGGCAAAGTCGATATCTGTGATGGAGACTGTTTGGGTCCTATACAGAAAAAATTTGCTGAGCCCTGCTCTAGATGAGTCCCTTCATTTGGAAAAATAAGAAACAGTTAAACATTATTCCTCAGCAATGTAAGTGACGTAACTAAGGTAATTTTGACAGCCTATGTTGTAAGTTGATTTTATGACATTTTTACTGTAAACACACTTTGGTTATTAAAGGAGGAGAGATTTGTTCAAATATTATTCTGAAGGCAGAATTTTGAGGCAGAGGTGGTGTGCACTGTCTCCTTTGTACTGCTTAGAGATTATGCCCTAATCCATCCATTTAAAATTTTTGCTTTTCTGAGGCTCTTTTGGTATCCTCCTTGATGGTTTCTGCTGCTATCATCTACAGAGTTTTGGCCATTTTCTGTTATTCATGTAGGCTATTGGTACTTGGCTTAGTGATTTAATGGGAATGACCCAGTCAGAGCAGTGATCCCTCGATTCCTTGACCTATTGGTCATCTTCGATGACCTTGTCTTTTTGCTGTTTTGGCCTTCTGTTCTCACAGACACACTCTGGATTTTGGCATCATCCTAAACTGTTCAGTCTCCCATATAACTGATTTTTGCCTCTTAATCTCCACCACCTATCTTTCCACTGAGCTTGGTGGTGCAAGCTTTCACATTACATCTACTTCTGCACACTCATCAAGGATCTCAGTCCATTAACCTCAGAAGTTTCTTCTGGGTCATCAGGTGTTTCCTTTTGATTTCAGTGTGAATTCATAACCACCTGTCTCAAATAGATGTTTAATGCTCCTGTGATCCTGTTATGTTTTGTTTTTTTTTCCATCGATTAAATCTCCTATTTTTCTTAATGGCAGTTTTCCTACAGCCTTCTTTCTCCTGGCTATTTCAGCAAGTGATCTGCTCTGAGCAAATAACCTCACTTCTACTTCACACCCAGGCACACACAAATGAAACCCCTTCCCTTCTCCTACCTAACATGTAGCTCACCTGTGTTTAGCATCCATCCTATCATCATTCCCTACTTGTTCTGAATGTTGTAGCTTTTTCAGGATCTTAACACTATTAAATGGTTTCTCCCAATTGCTTAAGAATTGTCATTTACTGGTAAATACTTTTATCTCTCCAAAAAATAAATAATCCAATCCCATTGTAAAAAGCAAAACAAAACAAACTGCAAACTTCTCAGTGCCTTCAGTGCCAAATAAATTGTGTTCAGGGCCATTCTGTTTTCATCCCTAAGCTTTTGCTCTTCCAGTCTAGTTCCCACTCATCTCATTCTATCATAATAGATTTAGTTGTGACAAATGACTTGCATTTTGCTAAGTGCAATGACAGCATTTCACTCCTCATCGTATTGGATGGGCATCTTTGAGGTCTTTGGCAATATTAACTTCTCTCTCTTTCTTGACTCATTTTTTCCTCTATCTATTTTCTGATTTTTCTTTATATGTTTCCTGCTTAACTTCTCAGAAATGTTTATTTATTTCTACTTTACTTTTAAATTATTGGAGTTCCTCTAGGCTTTGGACCCCCTCCCCTGCATTTTATATCTTCTTAGATAAAACTATCCATACTTACATATGTGTGTTTTTCACCTTGGCCTGTCTTCTGAAGAACAGACCCTTCTTTTCATCTCCTGCTTGTCAAGATGACCCTCTAAAATGAAATATATGAATGACCCTTTTCTGGTCCCTTAGGCTTGGTCCTTGATCCTCTGTCTTTATCCCGTTTTTTCACCTTAATTATTGATGCCTGTAATGTTCTGATATATCCAACCAGATAAATGATTTGTCCTTAATACATGCCTCACTTACTTCTTACATTCAAACTATCATTAAATCTTATATTTTTTCACTTTTTAAATTTCTTTTATATCAGCTGACTTCTCTCCATTTGTATTAGTACCATCCTAGTCCCAGTAATTGTATTTTCAGCTTCAACTTGTGGAGAAAAGTATCTGAGGATTTTCTTACATTTACTCTCGCTTTTATTTTTCAGACCTCTAATCTCTGGACAAACGAATCTCAATATACATACCTGCACTTTTCAGCGTAAAGCTGGTACCTGCTTGCCCTCTTGCCCGTACCCCATCACATTCTCCCTGTGGTTCTGCCTGACTTTCCCTCATCTAGTTCTTCCCTTTCAGCTCCATTTCATGTCGCTATCTCCCCTACACTCCGTGCTGTGGTGCAGGGTTTAGAGAGAACCTCCCCATAGCTGTGTCCTCTCCCAGCTTCTCATGGGATTTTTGCGCACACTATTCTCTTGCATAGGAAAGTCTTGTCCTTCACCATCACTTTCACACCCCCTTGACTGAGACTAAATCCAGTCCTGCAATGTCATCTCAGTTGAATGGCGCTCTCTCTGTCCTCTGCCATTGGTCATGTGTCCCTGCCTCTTTCCATCACAGAGCAGTTGGGGTGAATGAATAATTGAATGAATTAATGAATACGTGAGAATGTACGAATTAATGGAGTTCAAGTTAGAATTTGAAGTATAAGAGCTGATTGGTTTCATTGTTAATTGAATGACTTGATTTGGAACTGGACATTGCATGAACATAATTGGGGAACTGGATTCGAAACCAAAAGTTTGATATTCCAAACTTTCATTCAAGGATGATTCATTGTGCCTGTCTTTCTTTGAAAATTACATACCAAACTGAGCTATATTGAGTGAATATGCAAACAGATTTTTAGAAATATCCCTTGACTATTTTCCTTTTCTCCTGAATTTCTTCTAATAATCTTTTCCATAAACTGTTTTCTATTTCCTTTGTTTTATACCACATCATTACTTTTCAGTCACTGTCTTCCTACTTGTTTATTATTCACCTTACTTTCCTCCTGTATAACAAATTCTTTGCCACCTTGCATGTCCAGATTCTCTGAAAAAAGTCTTCATAGAAATTTCCGTACTGTATATGGTTCATGGAAATGAGAAGTTGCATCGTTTTATTGTTTAACTGTTAATATGCCCCTGGTCTGCTGTGAGTTCTTGAGAGCCTTGTAGCTCTCATTTAGTTACTGGTCCGTCAGGGGGAAGAGCCAGCGTCTGTAATAGCTATTGAGTAAAGGAATGCCATTTTATGTGGCTTCTTGTAAAAACATTCATTAACAGTAAACTATATAAAGTACAATTTATACTTGATGGTTCAAAGATATCTTAAAAACATAATCAGTTTTCATCAAATTATAGAGATTCAGCAGGGCCAAGTAATGGAGGTTTCTAGTTGATAGAATGTTATGAAGGGATTTACTATGTTTATTCATTCTTTTTTCTCTGAGAATAAAGCTGGACTATATTCTTGAACATATCACCAGACTGAGAATACCTGCATTCCCAATGAGACCTCACCCTGCCCTTCCTGATTTCCTGCTCCTCCTTTTCTTTTGTTCTGAAGGATCTTAGGGAGTGTGAATCTTTCTTCCTCCATTTGTCTCTGGGGTGAAGGATCTCAATTCCTGCTCATGTTCCATTGATTCTCTTTCTAGAGCTTTTTGCCTCTTCTGATACAGACAATCTATAGGGTCATAATTTTAGTCTTTTTAAGAAAAAACATCTTTCATTCCTGGAGCTGAAGTAAGTGTCCATTTCTCTGGAACTTTCATCTAGCCATCCTGCATTTTTGCATTGTCCTAAAATCTGAGGGGGGCATAATTAGAATACTCAGTGGGGAAAGGAATTAAACACTCATTTTTCCTTCCTTCAGCATTGGGCATTGTTGTAAATAGTGGGTGTGCCATGGAAGTGATTTGACTTCCTAGGTTTTTGGTGAATTATTCTTTCTTAAATCAGTGGCACAAAGGGTCAGTATTTGAAAAGAAACTCTAGGCCATATGAGCACTTAATACTTGATGTAAGAGTTTGCTCCTTATTGTTTACATGGAAAATATTTTATGATTACATAAATTAGCATGAATAAACATTATATATTCCATAAAATTTTAGTAGGAAATGACAAACATTGTTTTGTATATAATTCCTTGATCCTTCTTATTTCCTCTCCTACCATTTTTACTAATTTTCCTGAAACCACTGGTGTTAAGACCAATGAGTATTGCTGCGCTATTAAAGCTGCTCTGTATTTTATCTGTGTGCGGTGGCATACACCTGTAATTGCAGTTCTCTGGGAGGCTGAGGTAAGAGGATCACAAATTTGAGCCCAGCTTGGGCAATTTAGAGACTTAGTGACAAGTGTCTCAAAATTTAAAAAAAGGGTTTGGGGTGGATGGGAAGCACTGGGGGTGTAGCTCTGTGCAAAGGCCTTGGGTTCAATCCCCAGAACTGTGAAAAGCAAACAAATGTCCACCTTGTTTAAAAAAGTAAACATTAAAATTATTTCTTTCATATTCGTATTCGTTTTAAAAAGAAGCAAAGTGAATATAGTTTGAAGTAAATTAAATCATTGATTAACATGTTCATTAACATTATGTCAGGTTTGTTATTTTTCTGATGGAGATATGCAATTGAGACAAAATAATGTAAAAGTTTCCCAAAATTTTTGCAAAAATCACTACACTTAAATCATTAAATTTATTACATTATTTTCATTTTCCTCTTTCTCTTTCATCTGGAATACAGAAAAGTAACTTGAAAAGCACATGAACTTTCTCTCTGGGGAAAAGAGGAAAAGACAAATGACAACAAATGGTATTCAGATCACACAGAGCTTTGGGAATTAATATGCTTGTAAATATGCAGTGCAAAGTTCTGCCTCGGGTCACATTCTTTATAGGAAACTGTAAAGCTTGTTGGTTTTCAGAAAATGGTATTGGCACTGATATGTTCCTAAGCCTTTTATCCAAAAGTTTTGAAGAACAAAAAGCACATTAGTCAAACACTTGAAAATAAGATAAAACCCCAGCTATTTCTACAATAACAGAATTGCAGTTACAATTTTTACATAGATAGTTGATCTCCCAAACTGAAAAGCTTCACATGCAATTTAATTATTTAGTAAAATCTTTTAACAAATAGCCTTTAAAAGAAAACAAGAATAAGACTGAATGTATGTGGAATAGCATGATCATACCACAGCAAGTTAAAATTATGCAGTAGATAAGGATGTGATCCAGTTATTTTTGTTCTTTAACAGAAGCAGAAGAATAAATAAACTTAAAGTGCACAGGCTGATGTGGGACAGGTTTTGCTGTACTAGGAAAAGTAGCTGATACTAGAATTTATTGCCAAAGGAGAATATGAAACACCGTGAACAAATAGGCAAGTACTGTTAAAAAGAGGAAGACACAGTAAGGCAGGTTTAGAAGAATAATTTAGTATGCTGATCTGGATGTACTTTATCTAATTTGTAGTATTCTAAATTTTGATACTGTGTAAAATTGTGCTTTTTATTTCTAGATTTTTTTTCACAGAATTCTTTCATATAAATTTTTAAAAAATGAAACTGACCTATCCCTGAAAAAATATAGCACACCAAATAAATGAATGAAAAAATGACTGAAAAATGAATAAGAGAGGGATTATACATTAGCATATTGATACAGTATAGAGCCGTAAAAGATTTTATTTTATGATTGATATTGACCATGATTTAGCTTTTATTTATTTATTTATTTATTTATTTATTTATTTATTTATTTATTTTTTGTTGTTGTTGTTGTTGTTGCTGTGGCTGGGGATTGAACTTGGGGCCTTGTACTTGCTAGACAAGCACTCTACCACTGAGCTAAATCCCCAACCCCTTGATTGATCTTTTAAAAAGCAATTTTTATTTGCATTTAGGGTTTATTACTATGAATTTGAAAATATTATGAAATACATAATTACTTCATTTATAAATATATAAATATGTTTTATAAATATGTATATTGCATATGAACACAGATTTATGAAATATATACTATAGAGGAAAAGGGCCCATACTTATTTAATATAGGGAAGACAGTATGAGAAGGATTCTAACTAATAATAAATATAACAATATTCAAGAACAGTAGAATGGTGTTTGCCCTGATTTAGGCTTGATTAAAATTCTCTCTTACTACCACTGCCTCAGTCTGCACAAGTTTTTAAGGGAAATAATCAACAATTATTGACGCCATCAGTGATCAACAGTTAAGGAACATGTGCCTTATGAAAAGTTTCACAAGTTTTTCAAAGTAGTTTTCTCAGTCCAAACCCGCACAAATATTACTATTCTTTTTACAGACGAGGACACTCAAGTGTGGAGATACTAGGTAAAATGTCTTATTTAGTTCACAAAATTGGCAAATAGAAAGGCAGATGTCAAAACCAAACTGGTGGTATTTAATGCGAAAGCCAGTTTCTTTGTTTCTCTGCCACTTCTCTTCTAATTATTGGTTTAAGTAACCTTATTAGTCTGATCAAATTAACATATTTATTTATGTAATTTCTCTCTGTATTTTACTTCAAAGCAGGAAAGTAAAGAATCAAAGACAGAGGTTGGTCTAGGGCTGACTTTATCATCAGCAAAATGCATTTGTTTCCTGATAAGTGAACTATTTTTACCTCTGCTCTTATCTCCCAATCACTTTGAGTAATTGGCTTGCTTAAAATTACTGAGCAGCTAATGACAAAATCAATGAGAAATAGAAAATCCCTCCCTTTCCTCAGTGCACATTCTCACTAGTTAGTGAGGTAAGGTAATTAGAAAACAACTTCACATTCACTTTGGAGAGACAAGACCAAGATTCATTTTGCAAGGCAGCGTATCTACTCTATGCATGTTTGTAGGTTGTGTTTTGATTATTTTTATTGTTAGAACTCTAACTTCTTTGGGCCCAAATGAAGCATCTATTACTAGTCTGCCACTGGAGTTTTTGTTAAGAGTTTTTTGCTAGAGTAATAAAAGTTCCCTGAGGGACAAACAATCCTGCATCTTCAACAGCAAGGTATAGAGATTGAAATAAGAGTGAAGGACACAAATGATAATTTCTAAAAAAATTTCTTATGATCCATCTTGGTGCCCTATTGAGAAGCAAATAGCTGGTTAATGTTTTAATCATCTTTTGTGTGAATTTTCAAGAACAGAGGATAGAAGGGTGTTCCAACTGTTGGGTTGTTTTTTGAAAGTAGAACAATATACTCATGGGTAGAGCAGCATGTGTGTGGATTATATTGGGGAATTTATTGACTTTCTTTCCAAAATGTGCCTGTGCATGAATATTTTAAGGGTAATTATGTGACTTATTGCTGAGTTAATGTTGCAGGTGACAAAATAATGCCCGTTAACCCGGGCTGCCCAGATTCACTCCACACATGCCACTTAGCCAATCAAGGGGTTGTTCTATCCCTGCATTAATTACTGCATAGGATTCGGTCTGCCTTTAGGCTATGGCGTGGATTGAGGTCGAAGTGCTCACTCTTGTGAGAATGTTTCTTGATCTAAAGTCAGGATTTTGGGGCTGGGGATTTAGCTCAGTGGTTAAAGTGCTTGCCTTCCAAGCACAAGGACCCGAGTTCGATCCCCAGCACCAAAAAAAAAAAAAAAATAAATAAATAAAGTCAGGATTCCTAGTATAGTGGCTTTAAAAAATAGACATAGAGGAAAATTAAGGAGGTTTTCACAATCCAAATGGATCAAAACAGGTTAGTTCTCCAAAATGATCTTTTTTATTCTTAGGCTATGAAAACATTTCAGTAAGAATTGTGGAGTTCAGCATTGGAGGTGACATTTGAATATCACCCATCCAGTTTACCCTGCCAGATGTCTGAGTACCTGCCAGAGAGTTATCAATAACCCAGACCTGAATAACATTAAACCTGGCCTATGTCACCAGATAATACTTGAGGTTTCCCCCGGAGCAATGCCTGCGGGGTGCAAGAGGCCAATATCAGTTTTTTTTGGCAGGCAGATCTTATTATTGAACACTGGGCTAATCATCAGCTAAGTCCCTCAGGTTTTCTGATAGAAATATTTAGCCAAGTCTCCTTGTTTCTGTATACATGTTGATTTTTAATAATCTTCACTTATCTACTCTGTCATATATGTAGTCACTTCTTTTTAGATGATCTAAATCATAATTCATCAATTTTGTTCAATGACTTCTAGCTCTAAAAGTAACGTAGAATCTGTTTACCTCAAACTTCCTCACATGATACTTTCATATATTGTAATGCTTTTATTAGTAAATAAAAATATGCGTTGCACTGACATACGTTGTTTGTTGTTTGTGCAGCACGGGGGATAAAACCCAAGGCCTCACATACAGCAGGAAAACATTCTACCTCTGGGACACATTCCTAGTCCTGATGTATGTGCACAAATATACATATGCTGGTATGTGTATTTTTTGGCCAATATATGATACCATAAGAAGTATAAATATATTTTAATCATGTTAAATAAAAAGAACTGCAACATTACAATCTCTATTAACTAGTCAGTAATAAAGATAATGCCACAATGCTGGAAAGCAAGAAAAATCCACATCTGAGTGTTGGAGCGGAAGGAAGACATTTCAGTGAGTAGATGACTGGGAGAAAGAAGGAGGAAGTGTAGGCAGCATGAACAATCAGTCCTTGAATAAGCAAGTGATGATTGACTTCGAGACCTCACATCCCCTGTGCTAGCTTCCTTCTGGCTCTTGTTCTCTAAACACCTGTTAGGATAGACCAGGTATCCCTCCTGTCTAGGGCAGTAATACTATCTCAATTTGATGGGAAAAGGGATAACAATAAAGAGATGCAGAATCCTTGAAGGAGCGAACAAGGAATTCTCTAAGTACAGAAAAGTAGAATTACCAAAGACGAAACTGGGAATGCAAAGATACCATTTTCCAGTTTCTCACTTTTTCTTGGCGTTAACCCTGTGCACCTCTACGTGTCTTCTGATAATCAAAAGCTGTGAAGTGGCATTTGTGTTAGGTTATGTTAGTTGCCTCTGTCCCGCTCCCTTTTTCAAAAAACTTCTGTTTATTATAAGTCATGTGAAGGCTGGAGATTTAGCTCAGTGGTTAGAGTGTGAAGCTTTTGAATTTTTTTACTATATTAAGACACATCATTTTCTGATTTACAGCTCAAAATACTGAGTATCTGATACATGACATACTCTTTGTGAGTATTTGAAATACAGTAGTATTTCTGGGGACCCAGAAAAGTTTTATTTCCCATAAAAGTAGTGCCAACAAGTGGAAAGATCAGTTAAACTCTTCCTCCTGACAGGTGGTTAGCACCTGAAACCATGAAGGTGGTTGTCATTGTTACTTTAATGCACCTGGACTGGAGTTCAGCTGATCACTGGGGCATTAATTTGGAGTTCACCTTCTCCAAGGTTCTGTGGCGATCACAGTATAGTGAAGGGCAGCATAGTACAGTATCTGAGAATGAATGTCTTCTTAATTTTTTTCTTTTAAATTTTGGAATTTGAGGTTTGGGCTGTGCAGTATTCTCATTGTCTCCCAGGACATCCTTGACATACTTTCTATAAGTGATGAAGGCCAGCACATGTCACTGATAAACTCTGCAATTTTTCTGATTTATTTTATACTTGCTTTGGACACTGCTTTAAATTAGATTCAATGTAACTTAATGGTTTCCACATGCACATTATGTTTTCTTGGCCACAGAATTGCCAACTGTGTTCTAAGAATGCGAACAGAGGGTTATAAATTTTTGTTTAGCTTGCAACTGAGTTTCACACCTTAATTTTATAGGTAAAGGACAAATTATTTTCATCATATGTATTCGTGTGGAAGGACTACAATCTAATGTTAAAACTAGTCTCAAAATTTAATAGAATATGCTCATGTTAAAATAAGACTAAGCATTATAATGCCAGGAAGAAATCTTTTGAAATTGGGCATGAACCTACCAAAAAAGTTTCATATTCCTTACAGTTCGGTATACCTGGAAAGTAATTGATGTAAAGATTAATTCAATGAACAAGGAAAACAAGAACAGAAAAATTGAAGTGGGTTGACTAGAAGAGAATGATAAGGCTTGGGACCGTGCCTGCTCTAGAATTGCATTCAGGGTTCTCTGATCCTTCATACAATGAGCATCTTCCTATTAGCGTTTAAAAGGGACCTCATCTTTTTCTCTAACTCCCTAGAGCTTAAAGTTTCAGTTTAATCTAGTGCTGCTCCCATCCTTTCTTATATATACTAGAAAAAACAGCATGATCTATGTATCATTACTACCTTGAATGATGGGATTTCTATTCATTTTTACTAAATCTTGCTTTCAAGAAATTCATTTTTTGAACATAATTATCACTATCACTCTTAGATTACAAATATTTATTTTTTATTCCATGAGCAACATTTACTGTGAATATTCACATGCTTCTGTTTTTCTCAGTGCATATTGTTCTGTCTAACGTGGCTTTGACAATTTAGTAAATTGTAGCTTTCAGTAGAATTATACAGATAAAACAGATATCAGAATACTGAACTTGAATGTGCCTGCTGCATTTAATTAGTTGTAATTCGTGGTTCAAAGAAAAAATTCAAAGTTCACAGAGTGAGACTCATGAAAGAAACCTTCCAGAACTGCTTCAGAAAGTGGCAAGAATGATGGCATAATTGTGTTCAAAGTGAGGGGGACTATTTTGAGGGGGATTAGTGGCAATGTGTCTTTTATTGTAATCATTTAAAAAAAGATTTAAACATTCATTGTCTTTTTTACATTTTTTTCCCATTTGGTTGTCAGGTTAAGGCAGGAATTGCTAAAGACTTTTAGTAGATGGCTTACTTTTTTTTTTTTTTTTTGTGGTGCCGGGGATCGAACTCAGGCCCTTGTGCTTGCAAGGCAAGCACTCTAATCACTGAGCTAAATCCCCAGCCCCAGATGGCTTATTTTTGAAAGTTGGTTATTAAACTCAGTCGTGTTTCCATTACTCCCAATTTTTAATTTTGCACATATACATGAGACTTAAAGTCTTCCTGATTTTGTGAAGTTTATTAATAAAAATAGACCAGGTTTAAGAGTGCTTGTCAGTCTAATCCTGTTCTGCTAAAGTAAATTTAACAATCAGAAAATCAGTTGGTGTTTTGGGAGAGAACCCATAAACCAATAGGTTAAATTTTATACATGTAGATAATTACATTATTTGTAAGCTTTATATTCCTCTCTATTTAAACAAAAGTCAATAATTTACATCCTTAGTAAATTAAAGCAACTTGAATTTTGCCTCTAGTACCTTCAACCAAGAAAATTCATGAAAGTCTTTTAGATCAAAGCAAGCACCTTGTATTTAACAGCCTAGGATGAAGCCTACCTAACTAAGTCAAGTGATTATTCCAAAGTAGTGCTGTGCAGCGAAAGTGTACTGTGAGGGCTGTGTAGAGTGGGGGCTGCCCTATGTTCCCTCCCCAGGACTGCAAAAACAAACAACTGTGTATGCATTATATATATATAATGTCAACCATATACATAGTTTCAGAGAAACAGTTGATTTTAATAATTTGTTTAATTTAGTATATATAAAATATTGCCATTTCAGTATGTCAGCAATATGAAAAGTTTTTTCAATTTTAATTTCAATTAATTAAAACTAAATTAAATAGAAACTCAGTTCCTTAGTTTTACTAGACACATTTCAGTTGCTCAGTAGCCACATGACACTAGTTAGTAGCTACTATATTAGGGCAGAGTTAAAGCATTCCCTTTGTAGATCATCTTAATGCATCTTAATGTTATTTATTATTTAAAATTGTTAGGAAGTCAAACTCAATATCAGAGAGCTTTTATAAGGATATAACATTATATCCCTAATTTTTTTGAAAAAAGACTTAATTTCTTTTTCAAGAACCTATATCCACAATGAAGTAGACTAATGGTTTCATTAAGATTTGAATTACCAGTTAACCTTTACCTTTAATTTTTACTTAGTTATAAGCAGAAGAGTAGTAATATATTGTACTGTTTTGGGGAGAGAAGCATTTTATTCTCATAGCAGTTTATAATTAATATATAATAAATATGATTATAATATAATCTGTATTGGTAAGTGTGAAATTCAGGGCAGAATATTCATTTTTATTAGAAAGAATGCACTAATATTCATAGCAGGAGTAGATTAAGCTATAAACATATTTGGTGCAGGTTTTTGACTTATATAAGTCAAAATGTTTCCTTTTAACTTGACGTTCCTCAACTTTTTGGCTGCTTTGAGATTTTATATCAGTTCTTATGTAAAAGTAAAGGAGTTCATTTTGGAGAACATGACGTGAAGAAAGTTCAAGAAACAGAAGCAATGCCTTTCATTTGCAATTATGTTTATAAAACTCTGTAGAGTTTTGGCTGTGTCAGCTTATCATTTTCTTCCCCATGGTTACTAACCAATATTAAGCTTCATGTACTTCAGGTTCAATGTTTCACAAGAATTTTCCTCAGGAGAATAAGTGATTGTTTCAATACTTTTGAAAAATGTTGTTGACTATATTGATTTTATTAATATGTGAGTTTAAATTGCTCCATTCAAATTTATAGAGTGAGCATATAGTTACCATTTGAGGGATCCCATTTCAATAATTTTTGGGGGTTACATTTTAGGATACACTTGAAACTTTGTGGAGATCCCAATCTGGTAAATTCATGTAGAGTTACTTCTCAGGGTTGTGGTGATTTCTAGAGTCTATACCTGGGTATTGTTTAGGGATGCCGAGGGACATAGGCAGCCATAGGTCCTCGTAGAGAAAATCCATACCTAAGTCAAATGCTCGGAGGCATCTTTCACTGAATAACCAGATAGTATTTATTGTTTTTCCTATTTCTAACGTGTATGTCTGGAGATTTCTGAGCTGTTTGGATGTTTGGCCCAGGGACAGAAGATTTTCCCTAGTTCCTTGATACTAGATGACAATTATAATAGACAATTAATCTGCCCCTAGAATTATACTGTCATGCAACTCTGTTGTGTACTTGGCCGTTCAAAAAGTGCTGGGGAATGGATAAATTATATTGTGGTTCACACTCAAGTGTACAGTTGGGGAATGGTTTTGTTTAAGCTTCTGATTATAAAATAGCAATCTAAATTTTTTTGAGCAGCCAGATTAGGGAAAGTTGGCTACAAGTAAGAGTTATTCTTATTCCACATACCAAAATTACTAACATGCCTAGCAGCTGTTCCCACTTTATTAGTATACAAATACTCACTCAAGGTATTTGTTACACATGATAACCGCCCAAATAACTGTTATGCAAAGGAAAACATGCTAAGTACCATTAAAGTGTAAAGCATATTAGAGTATGTCTGGCATGAGTAGGTACATCTGACTGGAAGCAAAGAGAAAGTTTTGAAGGAGAGAAAGCATGTTATGTCAACCTCAGGGAGAAAGTAGTTCAATTCAGCAAATATTTACTCAGTGATTACTTTATGCAGTGAGTTGCTAGGAACTGAGGACTTAGAGACTCAACAAAGCACATTTCCTGCCATCAAAGAGCTTATATAGTAATAAGAAAATTTAGATATGCAGTATTGTGAGGAATGTTTGATTGTGAAAACTGAATAGTAGAAAATTTATTTACTTGAATGAAAGTATGTAAGATGTTAAGGAGTAAAGCAAAGGGAATAGTCAGAGAACTGAGAGGAGTCTCAGCTTAAAGGGAAGAATTTATGGAGAAGGAGCAACAGCAAGTAGAAAGCTAGAAGATGATTTGATCCAATCCAGTAGTTAATGAATGATTTAAAGTAGGAAACTCTTAACTACAGGTAAATCGGTTTAGTGGAAGGAAGAGCAAAATGTCAGAGAGGAGGTTCTACATGTAGTAACATTAATGATAAGAGAAAATGGTAGGAAGTAAAGAGAAAGGGAAAGGGCAGATAATGATGGAAATGGAATAAATGAGGCTTGACTGCTAAGTCAGACTGACTGAAATTTGAATCCAAATATGTAGCTAGATAGTACCACTAACAAAAAAAGGGAAGACTTTTTTTTTTTTTTGAGATAGGGTCTTACTATGTATTTGAGGTTGGCCTTGAACTCACTGTGTTGCCCAGGCTGGCTTCAAACTCATGGCGATCCTCCTGCCTCAGCTTCTCAAGTGCTGGGATTACAGGAATGCACCACCGTGCCTGGCAGGGAAGACATGATTGAGAAATGATATGAAAAATTCTGGTGTAGATTCACTTAGCTGGAGAGACTTCTAGAACATCTAGGAGTAGATGTCCAACAAGAAATTAAAAATGAAAAGTTGGAACTTGAGAGATAGGTACAGTCTGAAGGTATACATAGACAAATTTTTGAGAGCAATGTTACATGTTAAATTAATGCTTTGAAAGTGTATATAAATAATGGAAGGTAGGAGATAAGTTAGGCAGAAATAGAGGCAAACACTCTAAGCACTGAGCTAAATCCCCAGCAGTTAGGCAGAAATAGAAAGGACTTATAACTCAGTAAAAGCTCTGGGACTCTGGGACTTGTCTCCTTTCCAAAGTAGAGATGAGGTTACTGTATATAGCGTTTATACCCATAGAATTAAGAAAGTGACATACTATTTAGTGAGTTTCTCTTAGTTTTATAGGCTATTCATAACTTTTGATGTTTAGTTCCAGCCCATTTAACAAGCAGCATTCAGAGGCTGTAAGTTTTGGTTGAGATCCAGAGCAGGAAGTGATTCTCCAGTTCGTCATGCTGTGGCGCAGACAATGCTAACACAGGGACCCTGACGAGACCCCTGGTGCTCAGGGTGTCTGTGCCAGAATCTGAGACCATCTGGAGCCCGAGGTGAACCTCAGTGGGAAAATCAAATAAGATTCTAGAGTTTAATAACGTTTATGCGAGCTTTTACTACGAGATTCTGTGAACACTGATACCGAAGGCCCTATGATCACAAGCTGCTGCGCTTTTTTTTTTTTTTAATTTATTCTTCATTGTGAGGTCTGTAAGGGCAAGATACTCCAGCTTATTTATTATTTTATGCTTAAAAGCCGAGTAGTGGGATGTGTAGTATTTATTAATTGCTCAAATCAGATTGATCAAATATATATTCCCTTGATCCTATAATACTGACATCTGTGCAAAGGAAATTTTGATGGAGAAGGAGAATTTGAAATAGCAGTAATATTCAACAGTTGAGAAATGGTTGTTTAAATCGTGGGAAATAGACGTGACAGAATATTATGCAATCGTTAAGAATATTGATGATATGGAATCGTAAGCAGAATATAAGTCTAAATTGAAAATACAGTGTATAAAACTGTCAATACATATGCTCACAATTTCATATACCCATCCACGTAATCAGAAGGAAGGAAGTGTAGGGCAAGAATTCTTTTTACAGTGGTGTCTACTTATGTTGCTGAAAACATGTTGAGCCTATTGAAGTAAGACAGAATTAATCCAGTGGCAAACAGATAGAAAATAAAAGTTCAGAAAACTTGGTTGGTTCTGAGACTTCTCGGGCAACTTGTTATAACTAAAATACCTAATTTTTTTTCTTGGCTAATGAAATAATTGCTTTTTTGTTTCCGCTTAACAGGGTGGTGGTGATTGTCCAGAAATGAGTATTGGAGCTATAAAGATTGCCTTGGAAATGTCTCTTCCTGGTTCTTTTATCTATGTTTTCACTGATGCACGGTCCAAGGATTACTGGCTTGCCCATGAGGTGCTGCAGCTTATCCAACAGAAGCAGTCCCAAGTGAGTAGGAATGAATGTGCCCTCAGCCTCTGTCTGAATACAGCCTGTAAGAGGTCGCCTACTTCTTTGACTACTCCATGTGTGCTCAATAAGCATCTGTCCACTTAGATGTATGCCAGTATGTATGTGTCATTTAATGTAAACAAATATGTATATGATATTTATAGATAGCGTATGAAGGCCTTGTTTTTTAAATGCAGAAAAGAAATGAATGAAAGTTAATTAAAGTGCTCATTGCCACCTTTTCCTTGTAACTAACAAAAGCATAAACCTCCCCCAAAAGACCTATACTTTAATGTGTGCTTCTATGTGGAATCTTGCCTGAGTCAGTTACTCATTTTATCACTTACCTATTGCTGCATAACAAATTCTTCTAACACTCAGTGGTTTAAAACAATGAGCTTTATTGTATCTAATGTGTTAGCAGAGTTCATTAATCCAGGCAAGCCTTTCTCACTTGGGTGTCTGGAAGTATTCATTTTAGCTTATCTAAACTGGGCTCTAAAGCATACTGGCTTTACTTCATAGGTTTCTTACCCTCATTCTGACACGAGTGGGTTAGTTTAGTTATGCATTTCTCATGGGCATAGAAGAAACTATAGATCAAATGAAAATTCACAAGGCCTTCTGAGTTGAACCTCAGAATTTGTAGAATGTCCTTTTTGTCTCATTCTTTTGACCCATGCAAGGCATATGGCCAAATTTATGTTCAAAAATGACAAAATGAAGTATACCTCTTTATTGAGAGCCACTTCAAAATCCTCTGGCACAGTGAGTGGATAAAGAGAGGTGAAGAATTGAGGCCATTGTGTAATCTAGCACAGTCTCACTTTCACTTCCATAATTTTGAACCCATGCTTCTAAAATATGAATAACTACCATCCTGTATGGGATCAATATTAAATGGAGTACAAAGTTAAAAATTATTATCTATGAAGTGTGATTGAAAAATACTTCGTGTGTTTAAATATTTATTACAGTAAAAGACACA
Source organism: Hystrix cristata (assembly GCA_004026905.1). NCBI lineage: Eukaryota > Metazoa > Chordata > Mammalia > Rodentia > Hystricidae > Hystrix > Hystrix cristata. Next base: position 67,004 of record PVJO010001373.1, on the reverse strand, counting down.
TTGTCATTAATCCCCCTCTAAAAACTTTCCCTTGCTTCAAACACACTTGTCACTTTCTGAAAAAAATTCTGGAAGTCCTCTTTAATATCTTTAGTTGTGCTGTTGTGGCTACATTGATGTCACGAACTGATTCAAAACCTTTGTATTTCATGGTCATTTTGACTTTAGAGAAGAGCCAGAAGTTGCGTGGTACCAGATCTAGGGAATAAGGTGGATGAAAACACACTGTGATTTCTGGAAACTTACTAAACTGTCTTCTTATTTAACAATCACAGGTGGTATTCGTGCTCACTGGAGACTGTGATGACAGGAACCACATTGGATACAAAGTGTATGAAGAAATTGCCTCTACAAGTTCGGGTCAAGTGTTCCATCTGGACAAAAAGCAAGTTAATGAGGTCTGTTCAGTAAAGTGGGTCTAATTTATTATCAGCTAATTTACCAAGATCTGTGAGGCTAGCCTAATTGTGACAGGTTTGATTGGAAGAACAGTTTTAACCAACAGCTTTTATTCCTGGGCCACATGCAGGTCAGTAATAACATTGAACTAATGTAGAAAAGCAGATTTATTTAATATTAATTTTAGGTGCATTATAGCAATAAATTATTTAATTTTAACATAGATGTATTTAAAAATCATTTACTTTGAATGAGAAAGTTTTGTAGTTCTTGGTTTTATTTATTTATTTACTTTTATAGCACTGGGGATTGAACCCAGGGTTTTCACACTGAGCTACATCCAAGACTCTTTTTATGCTTTATTTTGAGGGAGCGTCTCACCCAGGCTGGCCATCAACTTGTAAACACCAGCCTTAGTCTCTGAGTGCTGGGATTACAGGCATGTGCCATTAGGCCTGAGTAGTTCTTGTTTAGTGAGGTCGATTTGTCTGTCCAAAGAGTAACTTTTGGATAATAGAAAAAATGAGGCTTGACTGGTGATTGAAGTAGAATGTGTGAGTTAATTATTCTCTTCTAAAATTGTCAAAACTATCACTAAATAACTATATAGTTATCAAAAATTTGATAAAATCTCCATCTTGTACAAAAATCTTGGTAGCTTCTTGAAAGTCTTTGAGATAGATCTAAGTGTTATGGTTCTTTTTTCTTTTTATTATTTCCCCTTAGCCTCCTTCATATACTACTACTTTATTTGCTTATTTATTTATTTATCCCCACTTCAGTTTCTAGGAACATAATGGAACAAAGATAAAGTTTTAAATGGGCATAATTCACCTTTAATTGCTGTATTTACTGTATCTACGCAAGGCCTATTGATCCCCTACTAGATTCCTTTGTGTCTTAAATGAAATGGTTCAGTAGTTCTCAGAGCTTAAGAGTTCTTAATACATGAAACTAATGGGACATTGAAAGTTTCTAGAGCAAACAATTTAACAAAGATATTTTCAATCAACATATTGAGATACACAAACCTGAAAGTTTACTTTAACCTAAAAGAAGTTTCCTTGGGAGAAACAAGTTTTGACAGAGTTATGGCTTTGTCCTCGTTGTGTTCATTTTAGTGATTCAGAAGTGCCTGGGCAGGGTCTAGGATTACAAAGAGATTCCTCGGCAGCTAATTTGTGTGAATGTTTGAAGGAGAATTTGGAAGCCTGGGAAGGGATCAGGAAAGAATGCAGGACTCTAGGGCACTAGGTTTCTTGTCTCATCCATACACTGTGCTTGAATTTAATGATGGAAAAGTTGTTGGTAGAGGTTGTTCGTAAACTGGAATTCTGTAAGACCCCAGGGTATAGTCAGGATTACCAGCATGTGGGGTGGGAATTGTGTAAGTCAGTATGTTCCTTAAAGAAAGCCAGCCACCATCGTGGAAGATTTTGTTAACAGGAAGCATTGTGACAATGTTGAAAACAAATTAGAAAAATCTTTGGTATATGATTGAGTTATTACTCTTTTCTCATTGTTCTAAGTTCTTTTCTTATATAAACATTAAAAAGTCTAAGGAAGATAGATGTTCTAGTTGTAGCTACACATTTAACAGACACAAGAACTTTAGGGAAGCCATCCAAGCTTTGAGTCCTTAACAGTTTTCATAAGAAAAAATTTTCATGTATTCTTACTAAAGGAAACTTAGTATTTTGTTTTGCCCTCTTAACCTAGTTCATCAATTTTCCTACCTACTAGGGTATATTTTCTATGAACTCTCATGAGCTACCTTGAAGTTTTTTTGTTAACTTGTTCTTGTTAACTTGTTCTTTAAAACGAGAGTTGAATAGAAGATCTAGGTACCTTTCATCTTTCTTTAACATAAAAGGAAAAATCAAAGTGAAGAAATTATTTGGCTGAACATCAGTGGACCATAAATCACTGTATGGCATTACATTTTGGAACTACAAGTTAAAACACATCTCTAGATGTATTTCAAACATCTTTGAAGACAGAATAAGAACTAAACCATTACAGTACTACTTCTCCATTTATTTGTAAGTGGAATGACTATCAGTTGATCTTACTAATGCTTCCTTTGGTATAAAAGGCCAAAGTCTAAATGGAAATCTCAAAGATAGAGATTACTATATATCCTTGTGTCAGTGACACTAACACAAAAAGATCCAGCATTCATTAGATAGCCCACTTGTCATGAATTTCCTCATTTTCTCCCCAGCTCTCCCAACTCATGTCCTCTTAACATCTCCTTCATCTCTCTGCAAAATTTCTACCTGGATACCCCAGGCTGATGGACTCACCCCATTTCAATAAATGTTAACATTCAGTAGAGGTTATTTATTGCAGAGAGTATCAGTAATCATCCCAGCAGAACAGAAATAGCTATTTCTAGAGCAAAGGAACTTTTAATGAGCAACAGAATACCAAAGTTAGGGCTAGGCTAAGGGCAGCCAGCAAGGGATGGTGAAGTGGCCTGAGCACAGCAACAATAGTTGTGATCTACATTCTCCCTCATTTGGAAGGGGAAGAGGAGAGCGCTTGTATTACTAGCCCATGGTGAGACCCAGGCTGAGGGTTCCTCAAAGACTGTGGCCTCGGACAGACAAACTGAAACCCTGTGAGGATGGAGTCAGGGCAACAATCAGCCAGCCCCTTCTCATCCATGGCCTTCCGTTTCCCCAAATCTAACTGAAAGCCAGAAGACCAGAGGCTCTGCTGAGGCAGGCCATGAAGGCAGCCTCCCAGGACACAGAGCGAGCAAAATGGAGGAGAGACCATGGATCTGGATACACAAAGCAAAACTTCAGCCCAAACATTATTGTGTAGTAGTTAAGACTGCAGGCTCTGGGACTGTGCTCATGTCCCAGAAATGTGACCTTAGACAAATCACATAATTTTCCTTTGTTTTCGTTTCCTTATTTATAAAGTGGGAAAATGATAGTACCTACCTCTCAGGGTTGTTGGGCTTAGTGCCTATCAATAAACATTAACTGCTATTATTTTTATTTACTGATACATTCTAGTCAAAATGGTCTATTCATCCTTTTTTTTTTCAATATTCCCTAAACCAAAGAAATGTCTATTAAGTTCCATCTGTGAAGAGATGGCCAAAAGCAGTGTGCTCTAGCAGGAAACTGTGAGGCTCTATAGTCAGGGAGACCTGATTTGGGTTTGCGTGAATTCTCTGCCTTTAGCTATTTGAACAATTCTGTGAAATACTTTTGCGACTTCTCTGAGGCTCTGTTTTTTTCTTGTGAACACAGCATATTAATTACCTTGCAGGACTATTACGAAGATGGGAGGGCATGAGAAATATATAAACTGAATAGATTCCCGGGAAAATGGTTATCACCCCTTTGGGAGTCCTTGGGGATGAATTTCTCTGTTGTCAAAGAGGACATCTTTGCTTTGGAGGGATTGTAGGTGGTGGTGGAGCCTGACGTAGAGCACTCAGGAGAGAGGTATTTTGGTGAGCCAACTCTTACAGATCAATGTGGGTTGGGAGAGTGGGATGGAGTAAGAGCTGCTGGGAATATTGTAAGATTCTCAAAGTTCTACAGTTACCCTCTATTTGTCATTTTTCTTATTTTTCTTTGTCTTTTGAAAAGTATATTACTAACTGTAATGTGAAAGAACTTAATTGGTTATTTAGGGCATAAGAATGACATCATTAATAATCAACAGCACCTAGAATGTTTACTGTGTTCTGGGCACCACACCGAGGGTGTTCCTTTAAGGCCCACAGTAACCTTTTGAAGTAGAAGCCTGAGAAGCCCAGGGGAGACTATGTCCCATTCCTAGAGGAAAGTAGTCAAGGGCTCTGGGTGCTCTAGCTGATGAGAAGGGGGGTGGTTTGAGCTTGAGGACTTTCTTGGAGTTGAGCAGTGACAGGTCCCTGGGTTCTGCTGAAGGATCATGGAATCCTCTCTTCCATCTGTTTCAAGATCACTACCCTAAGATGAAGAAAATATGTTCTTTTTTTTCCACTGAAGAATTTTCAAAGGAAAGAGGAGAGTTGAACTTGTTAGGTATTTCAGAGGAAATGACTGAAACACAGAAAAATTGAAGTGACAATCTATGAAAAATTCTACAGTCTTGCAACAGAAAGATTAGCTACTACTGACTTTGTTGCTCTTGCTATTTTTATACTTATTTACCTTGCATTCGTACTGACATTCAGAAAACTATAAACTTTGCTGCCATATGAACTTAGCATTAGCCCCTTCCTGGTATCTGACTAGAATTCAGCTGAAGAGCACCCTGCATTATGGGGTTAGTGATGAGAACTGTTCAAGGTTTTGAACAGTTAGTGATGTGAAATGAAGTATCTGCCATTTTCTCCTTATCTATTCTGAGTTCCACTCCCGACATGATTTCAAAATATAACCTTCCTGCTGACCTTGAAAATAAGTTGCAACGGGTGTTTCCTCTGAAATTTGAAAATGTATCAGAGACAACTATAACATTCTAGAAAGCAACAGGATGGAAACAATGTGTAAATGTTTCCACCTATGAATTCACCTAATTAAATGTCAGAGATGAAGTGGAAAGCTCTGAGGTCATCCATTAAAATAATATGGATGTCTCCACATTCACAAGCATATCAGAAACAGAACATGCACCTTAATGCTAGTGGAATGCTTTTATTCTCCGTTGTTGTGCTAAGATTGACATGTTATCCTCAGATTGTGTGCTAGGAATGCTAATGTTCCAATCACATAGTTACCTTTTCACCCTGCACCTGGGAGTGCTTTATTGGCCAGGGATATGTTAAATGAAGCCATGTACACTTTATGTTTCCATTTGTTTAGGTAAAACAAAAATAAAATCATTAATTTATTGTTTCAAAAATTATCCATTACCTATAGGCATGTGAATGATATTTCATAATGACAAGTGTGCATACAACATAATATTCCTCACACATGGCAGGGCATGCTGACTGTTCTCAGCAGTCTCACTAGACAAGATCCACCAAAAGGCAAGCAGAGCTCTCTTGCATTGTGGAAGAGCAGCAACAGGACCAGTTAGGGATAAGAAGTGTGGAATATGTGTCTTAAAACAAGCCCTGAAACAAGACGGTCTACTGTTGCACGGTTTTGAGTATTGGCTCTGGGAACTGTTTAAAGCTCTAGTTATAAACTGCTGTAACACATTCTGTAGTGTGTAATGGTCATATCCACACAACAGAGCTCATTGTCTATGAAATGGAAGTTTCTATTGTGTTGTACAGTCTTTTGTAAGACAATCATAATATCTGAATTCTGTCAAAACATTCAGAAAATAGGATGGTCAGTGTTCTCTAAAGCATATTCCTAGAATAGCCCTTCACCCCAAATCAAACATTAGAGCTGTCTCTAAGGAGAAAGAAGCTTATATAAATGCCTGAAGGAATATTTCTGAGAAAGAAAAAGAAATACTATTTAAGGGGAAACACTAGCCAATAAATTGCATGCTTTTAGTAGGACTGAAACAAACAGAAAAAAAGTAGTAACCCTGTTTATTTAGCTGACTGTATTTTGATTACAAGCTAAAATAAAATGTCAACTTTGAGTGTGAGATGTTAGAGCTAACCAGATCAATTACATGCATAAATCTTTTTTTGCAAGAATCCCAAACTATCAAACTTACTGTGTCAACCTTGTAGACTGAAAAATTGATGTAAAAGCCACATTGGCTTGAAAGACATTAGTCTTTCCCTTTATGGAGAGGACTTGGTCTTTATTTTTACTAGAACTGTGATGAAAATAAAGATTGGAATTATGAGGAGATGTTGCCAAGGCCTGGTATTTAAAATTCAAAAACTAGTTGGTCAGTAAAATCACTGACTCTGAGCTGCTGAAGGGTTAATTCACAAGGAACTGCGAAGAAACACATAAGAACTTCAAGAAAGTCAGTAATGTTGAGACAGAACTTTAATGAAAAAAAATTTTAATGAGCCAATTCTACACAGGCTCAACAATTTGGATGTTCTATTTCGTATTTTTACTTATCAACTTTTAAAAGATTCCTTTTAAAGCTTCTTGGTTAGAGAAAGCACATGTCTATAAGAAGCAGTTCTTCTCTGTATCTGTATCAGAGTATATCTGATCTGATAGGAATAGATTGAAATAAGAGAACTATCACTTTTAATACGTTATGTACCTGATGTTTAAAATACTTTCTTTGTGAAGATTTCTAATCATTAAGAAAGCAAATCTATTTCAGTTTTCTCATCTAGGAGTTACAAAGACATATACAGCAAGAATTTGTGCGCACGCACGTGTGTGTGTGTGTGTGTGTGTGTGTGTGTGTGTGTGTGTGTGTGTGAGAGAGAGAAAATCAGGTGAGATCATGAGTCCAAAGTGTTTTGAAAGAGACCTAGCTTTGAATTTTGAAAGATGAATTATAGAGGCTCAGTCTCTTCATAAACTCAAACTGTCTTAAACATCAAGCTCAGTGAGTCCGTCCACCAAGAGATTTGTGACCTTGAAAACGAAAGGTCAGTTTTATCTATCACAGGAAGGAGAAAAAGTTTAAAGTCTGGTTACTACGTATTTTCTTCAGAACAAAATATGCCTGCTGCTTTTACATTTATGTAATTGATGATAATTGAATAATTTGGCCCAAGGTAATTGGCTCTTGTTAGTCTGCAGTTATAGAAAAGCATATATAATTTTCCAATTTTCTTTTTTAACTACCTGTCTAGGAACCCCATTATATAATTACTATTCATCTGAAATAAAGTTATAGCTGTTTTACTAAACACAGTGGATAAATATTATTTTAAACTAGAAGAAAAAGACTTAATGTCTTTGAGTGAAGTAATTCTGTCAGTTAAACATAGCTTAAAACTTCTGGGACGAAACATGAGAATATTATTTTTTAAAAAACAAGTTAAAAGATTTCATATATAAAGAATGAAGAAAACTCAGAACCTAATTTTTTTATTTCTCTTTTATATGAATGAACAGACAACTTTGAAAACAGTAGGCTTATCTAATGAAGTGATAAGCAATTTCTTGAAGATATTAAATTGAGAATGCCAAGTAAATACCAAACATATGTCATAACTTCTCCTTGTTTGCACTTGGCTTAACATAAATAAAATATGCAGCAGGAACAATGAAATTAGTGCTGCTTATTTTTCAATAATGAAAGGACACAAAAGTGTTAAGGAGTCAAAATAAAGTAAGTTTTGTTTGAGAAATATTCTTCTGATTCAAGATAAATAAACAGAAAGAGAGTCTATGCTTCATATACTTCCCAGTTTCCCTCTGCATTCCTGGAGTAACTGGCTGTAATAGGGTTATGAAAGCAAAATCTTTTGAAGCATAGTATGAACAACTTTTGAGAGCTCTGTTGTAACATTTTGGTTATGATTTGCCTTTGTGACAAAATTATGTGTGACTTTTCATTTTCTTGAGAAAGCTCCAGAAAAAAAATGTTCTTAAAGCCACATACCATATAATTTAAATTGCATTGGTGTGATTGAATAAGAAAGAGAAAAACATCTTTCAAATTTCATAATTATAATTTTAAGCAGGCCCAAATAATTCACTTACTTTAAAATTTGGGGGTTATTTTATGACTTTGTTATTATGAATTTAGAAAAAAGGATACACGGGATGGTTAAACCATTTACAATTTGAGTGTCAATTATCTTCTGTGAAAGTTTAAGAATTAGTACATTTGTGAAAATTTGGCCATGTTTATTCAAGTAATATTTATTAAATTAACAAATTAACTCAATAGTGTCATAATGAATAAAATATATTGATTAAAGTTATTAATTCAAGTGATTTAAAAATTATAACAAGTTAAAATTGTAATAATGTAAGAGTTATTAAATCTGATAAGATTGCAGTTTTAAAAATGTATTCATTTGCATTATGTTTGGATATTTCTTGAAAAAGTTGGAAAATTATATCCACATATAGATAATTTTAATAATTTTTCTTTCGTATGTTTTCTTAATGTTTAAAAATGAGTATTATTTTTAAAATAAAGAACAGTAAAGAAAAATAGTGAAGGCATTTCCACTAGAAAAGAAAATATTAAATACACCCCACATGAGAATGGAACAGGTTTATAAAAGAGGATTTTGCTGTGTGCTCTGGGAAGGGCAGGACAAATTTTCATAGGTATGGCGTCTCTAGACACCAGGTTTGGAATGCACGATGAAAGAGGTCATGCTTCCCCTGGCCAAAAGCAAAACTATGAATTGAACTCCACCTTCTGTTTTGCTTCTTTCTCATGTACAGGCCGTCCTTGCTTCACCAGCGGAGAGGTAATTGCTTCCCTTGTCCTCTCGTGTTTATCTATTCTCTCATCTTTAATTCTTATTCAAGTTCATCTGTTCTGTTCATGTATTCCAATGACTGTTGTTGCAGCTTTCATTTTATCTGTAATGTGTGACCCTGGACCGTTTCTGCTTTCTTGAAACCCTCCTGCCCTGAGTGTCCATACTTAATATCTCAATACATAGTAACTATTGAATGAATAGTAGAAGAGGTGAAATAGGACAATGAAGTTGTTATCTGAATTAGGAGAATGTGGAGTACAATTCATGGTCTGCTGCTATTTGTTAGTTATAATAACCATGGTCATTACAATGACCACGACAAATTAAGGAAGAGAAGAATTATCTTGCTGGTAGGTTTTTTTGCATGAGGGAGTCTTGTACTAAGGATGGTACACCCCATGTGAGTCAGGGTGCTGAGTCAAGGTCACAGCATGGTACAGAATCCAAGTTCAGAGCACTCTCTATTGTTCGTTTCTTCTAAAGAGCTGGAACTTTGTTTAATGGAATCTTGGCGACCAATCTTGGACCCTGTCTTGATTCATTTGAACTGCCTATCCATCCGATGGCTTGTCTTCTTTGTGTACACACAGATTGAGTTGCTAAGACTGTGTGTGCCACTGAAATGTAGTTTCCACTCTGTTTGGGGATCTATTTTCCTGACTGGAAAAAGATATCAAAGACTGTAGTTTTAGAAATGGAAATATGGAGAGAGGGCCCAGCTCCTAGACATTTGCTGCACAGATTTACCTTGAGGTAATGGATACATGACAAGAAGGAATTTTTTTGGTAGCTACACTAACATAATATTTTGGATTTGAGCAAGTCGGTGGATCAACTAGCAATGTCTGACACTTTATTCATTTTTATATGAAATATTAGTCTTACACAGTATGCTAAAGTTGGAAAATTATGACTAGGCAAAGATCAAACAAAGGATCAATTTGATTTACTAATTTTAATTCATTTTTTATCTTCTTTAGGAAATAAAAAAATTTGTCTTGAATTTGAAATATATTTTGGGTAGGGGAAATGTCACAAGAATAGATGTCTTGATTCCTAGCTTCCTGGAATTTTGTTTCCTCCATTTTTATTAGAAATGTTCAATAAGACGTAGTATTGAATACATTCATTTAGCTAAATACCATTTATGAATTCAGTCTGTGAGATTAAATAGAATGAAGTTCATTTTCCAAAGTAAACATGATAGAAATAGCTGGTTTTTATAAAATAAAAACCAATTTGTGCTCTTGCCCTAAACTTACTCTGAATATTTTTGCAGCTTCAAAAATATTTGGATAAGTTCTTTAGTATTTTCTTATTTCACTCAGTCGTAATACTTCCTCTTTTAGATGGAGCCTGGAAGTAGAAGTTCAGAATTCCATAAGAGAACTTATTCTTTTGGAAATTTCTAGCCTAAACAGATGTCAAAAAGACTAGCACCCTAATGGAAAACCATTCATTTCATACTTGAAGCTTTGCCAGACTCAATAACTTTTCCCGAAAAGTTTACATTTATTTTTGTTTTAGGAGATTGGCACATGAGTGTTATTTTAAAGGGCACATAAACTCACTTGGCTGGCTGCATTAAGCACGTATACTTTTCAGATACATGTTCAGTTATGCAGCTGTGGGAGGAAGCAATGGTAATGAAACATAATGGAGCGTTCACAGATTATTATTCTCTACCTAATAGAGTAATAAGAAAATTAATATATTGTCTTTGTGCTAATAGTAAGGAAATGAATCAGCTGTTTTTTTTTTAATAGCGATAATGTTGTTCTTTGATTATGTGTCCAAGTAATGTAACCTGTGCTCCATGGCATTCATTTGTGGTGTGTGGTGGGTAGCAGAAGGTGGACTCCACTCCAGCTAAAATTCTACTTTTGTCTTATTTCTTTGTTTATTTCTGCATAAGATCTGATGTAATAAAAGTGCCCAGTTTAAAAAATAAAGAAGCTTGAAAGCATTGATATGGATCAATTTTCACTAAAAATGTGAACTTTCTTTGAATTAATTTATGTAAAACTGTAAATCTGGAAGTCACTTTTTCCCAGCTTCAGAAATTAGAATATAAACAGTGACAAAAATAATATTTAGTTTTGAAATTAACATACAAAATGAAATGTATTTGTGAATGTTCTCTTTCTTTTCTCTAATGCCAATGTTAGCATCGGTTTGGGTCTTCAACCGTAAGAAAGAATTATTTATATTGTTTACGGCATTTCAGAGCTTATAACAATACAATCTTTACTTATATTTGGCTAAAATTAGGGGATGAAAATGTGTATTTTATTTTAGCTGGTGAGAGAGACCATTTCCAAAAATGAGAAAGGTAATAGTTCTCCTTTGTAACTGCTGGAATTTCTGGGCTTACTTTACTTAATATTTACTTTCTTTGTGTTCTCCTTTGTATCTGGTCTCTGTTACAGTGCCAAAGTGTGAGCTGATTGAGGACAGGCAGGTAGGGGTTTGTCTTAAACACTTTCAGCAGTGTATCCTACTGTAGCATTCAGTTACTGTGCTTTTTGAAAAGACCCTGATTATGTAGTTTGTGAAAGCATTGGTAACTGTATTAGTTGAGAGTTACAGACATAATGAAAGTACAGACTGTGACAAGATTCTATCTTTTCTAAAATTATCATATCACTAAATAGTCTTTCATTGTTTTTATATTTAAATTTACTTTATTGTTTTTAAGTTGTGACCAATTTCCGAAGGTATTTGTTTTCTTTTTCGTGAACTGCCACCGTGATTGCACTACACTCTCACTATTGCAAGACTATATTCCTATATTCAGTTTTCTAAATTATGGCTCTTAAAGCTTAGATGTAGTACCTATTGCTCTGTTGGTAAGACTCACAAGCACAAGTGTGTGTCTGTAACTATGTAGATTAAAAGAGTTTGGATGAATAGGTAATTCTATTTCTCAGTGCTATACAAATTATATCCCCTTTAATTTTCTCTACTCAGAACAAAGAAAAGACAGTAGCTAGTCTTCTACCCTACAATCTATAAAATTTCCAAAGAAAAGTAGATTCCAGTTCCCTCTTTTGCTGTGCTGGCAAGACTATACTGTCCATAATAGTACAGATTAAGGGAATTTTTCCAGGATGTGCATGTCCAAATTTCATTTGAATGTAGTCTCTTTATACCATTATGGTCATTCTATAAGAATTTGGTAATTGGAAATATACCTTTTAAATTTAAGAAATGCTTAAATTCTTGAATCGGAGATTTTGCCTAAAGATAGGTACTCATCATTTACATAACTCAAGGGTGAAGATAACAAAGATTTTGCCACTTTTCATCGGGAAATGCAATTTACCAAGCATTCTAATATTTAATATTAGTATAAAGAATTTAAGTGTTTAAGGGTCTAAGAAGAGAGAGCGAGAGACACCCAAATACATACATGCTCAGTGACTCATAGTTGTACATCATCTAAATAAAAGTAACACCCAGCATTCATAGTTAAGTTGATAAATACCTACGAGATTCTTTAGTGAGGTGTTTATAAAATTTATGTTTCAAGAAACTTGAATTTAGAATGAATTTTCTTTGAAACACTTGAGGGTATTTATTCAAATGTTACTTTCACAAAATAGATTATATTTAATTATCAAAAACATGTTCAAATTTCCAACTTTAAGTAAGAAAAAGAGCCTGCAGTTTCTTTTTGGAAGCTGTGCTTATTAAATCAAATTTAGCTTTATCTATTGTATGTATCATAGAGATATATTGTGGAAAATTTTATTGAATGCACTCCTTTAATGTCAGTATTCTAGCCCAGTCTTCATCACTTCACACCTGTATTTCTGCAATACTTTCTTCTCTACTTCCAGCCTTCCCCATCCAGCCAGCAAGATAAACTTCCTCAAATATCATTTTCATCATGCTTTGCTGCCTTTCTAAAAAGTGACCCTGACTGCCAATTGAATGCTGTCCAAATTGTTTCTGCTGAAATTCCAACTCCTCTATAATTTGGCCTCACCTTGCCATCCAAATATATCTCCAGCTATTTCCTAATACTTCTTTCCCCACTCTAATTAGGCTGTCTCCTATCTGCCTCTGCAGTGTTAGGTATGTAGCTGCCCTGCATTTCTGCTTCTACAGCTACTTTAACAAGGAATAACCTCACTGTCCAGCGTCTAACTTCTTTCTTTCCATCCTTGAGGACCATCTTGTGTCCCACATAACACATGAATTCTTCCTAGAGTACATGTGGTGTGCAGACCCCTTCCTCCTCTGACTGTAGTAGTTGCTGTCTTTTCTGACCCATTGTTTCATCCATTCTGAGAGACACTTTATCTCCTATACATTTTTTTAGTGGTTCTGGGTGTTGAAGCTAGGGCCTTTGCACTGAGCTACATCCCTGGCTTTTTTTTTTTTTTAATTTAACACTTCAATGTCTCTCTCTCTCTCTTTTTTTTTTTTTTTTGCTCTGAGAAAGAAATTGTATTAACTTACATTTTGTCTTTCATCCATTCAAATTCAACTTAATTCGAGTGAACAGAGGGAGTTTAATGTCTCTTAAATGAAATTTATTTTACAGTTAGTGGCACATCAGATTGATTGAAAATGTTCTTTTGTAATTGACACATAAGATTAAATGGTACATTTAAAAATTTATGGTTTTTTTTTAATGTTAGGAGTTGAAAATCATTGTATGTATTATTATTTGCTATTTCTAGTAGTTTTCTCAGTGTCTGGAGTATTGCCCAGCATTATTGTAAATTTTATGACCATGGAAATCTTTTTTTTAAAAACAAAATTTCACTCTTTTTGAATGCCCTACAGTGCTAGACATATAACTGAGCTTCTTAAATGTTAGTGAAATTTATTTTTGTCAAATTAAATTTAATAAACGTACTAACTATACTTAGAAAAGTACTTTTATGAGTTACTGCTTTTTATTTCTATGTTTTCATTGAAGTACTATATACTACAGAAATGTACACACAAGCATGCAGTTTAAAACATTTTTACAGACCTAAAACACCCTGGATAACCAGCACTCAAATTGAGAAACAGTACGTTACCAAAGCCACAGAAATCTTTTCGTACAATCTTCTGGTCATAAGGGTTATCATTATTCTGAGCATGAAAACCATAGGTTAGACTGGCAAATTTTATCCTTTGTGTAAATGACATCATACAGTATGTGTATTTGAATGTCTGACTTCTTTTGCTCAGTATTGTTTGTGAGATGCAGCCATGTCACTGTGTGTAGTTGTAGATTTTTCATTCTTGTGACTGTGTAGTATTCTATCATATGAGCATTCCACAATCTGTTTCTCCACTTGATTTGATGTACATTTAGGTACGTTTCCATTTTTATTGTACGCAAATACTGCTTCTCTGTACATATAGGACCTGCCTTTTTTGTGAATATGTGCCACCTTCTCCAGGTTATGTGTCTAGGACTGGCAGTGCTATATTGTAGGATGCTATTTTAGTTACTTTTCTCTCGTTGTTGGGACAGAATACCCGGCACCCAAAGTTAGGGGAAGAAAGGTTTATTAGCTCACAGTCTGCAGAGGTTTCAGTGGTAGTCCGCTGGGTCCGAGGGAGGGCGGCATGGCAGAGGCAGGGTGGACCAGCAGGGCAGACTGGCAGCCCACCGGCAGCAAAGTAAAATCAGGAAATGCAAGGAATGTAAGCAAATAAGCAATGCAAACAAGCAGCTAGTTAGCTTCTTCCTGTATCTTTTTTCTAGGCTACCTGCTCCCAGGGTGGGCAGCACTCCCACCCTTAATTTTAGTTTCACATCCTTGATCCCAGCAGAACCATGCCGAACCGATCAATGGATCAATTTAGTAATCACACACTCTAGATCCAGCTATATCTTACCACATGAGGCTTTGGGGGGACATCTAGACACAAACCATAACAGATGCTATTTGTTCACTTACTTCTAGCAAATGCTACTTACATTTTGAAGGGTGTTTAAATTTACACTCCCACTAGCACAATGTAAGAATCTTGGCTGTTCCACATCTAGACCAACATTTGGTATTTTCTGTCTTTTTCATTTTAGCTTTTCTGGTGAATGTATAAGGTATCATTATTTTTAATTTAATTAAAGTAAGTTTTAATTTTATTTAAATTATTTTTTATACTGATAAAATTACCTCCAGTGAAAATTTTCTATTTTCCTTCAGAACGTGCTGACAGTTATGGAGTATAAGCACTTTAGATTGAACTATTGGATTTACGTGAAAATAATTACTGAAGGTATTACTATTACTTATTTTGAGTATTTCCTTATCCCTGGGCTGTTTCTGTTGATATCTTCCTCTTGATACAACTATAGTCAGCTTTGGCTTTGCAAGATTCTATTAGCCATTTAATCTCCAGAGATATGTATTTGGCTCTCCTAACTTTTCAGTTACAGAATTAGTAATGTCAATTCCTAGAAGTTAGGGATAACTTAATTAATATTTTATTGATCATTACTTATGATTAATATATTTATTATTTTTGCATATCTTTTTGGTTAGTATTACCATAATTCATAGGGAAAATAGAAATGAAACTTTTGAATTCCGCTGTTTGTATATGGTTCCAGTGAACGTCATGGTCTGACATTTGTGTATTAAATCTTTAATGAATTAATAGTTCTCATTGATTTTGTATTTATGTGTTTAAAGTATTAGACAGTTATCCTATAATTCCATTTCCCTATCCTATGATTGCTAAGAGAAACACTGTGGTCACTTTTCTTGCCAGTACTCATTCCTACTCATGTTTAGGCCAAGATATTTGGTTTCTTACTGAGTCATAAAGCTATGTTTTTAAATTGCTCTACAAAGATGCTGACTTAGATATATTTAATTCTAAAAGTTTGAACAGACTGTGGTTAATTACAGTAAAAATTCATTGAGTCTCAGAAGTAAGAGAGATTTACTTTCTTCTCTCTTCACAGGTTTTCACTTACAAAACAGTGTCTTAGGAAAGGAACTAAGAGATCAGTGCAATAGGTTTAGAGCACCAGGAAATTTTCCAGTTATTTCTTTTGTGGTCTGGAAACTCAAAAGTGCTGAGTTCAACCAGTAGATGATAGATCGCATATTAAGAATCTCATACTGCATGAGCATTTGTAAGACTAGTTTTATGTTGTTGTAATATTTATCTGTGTTAGCATTTGCTTTTTCTTTTGGTAGGCTGGACATTGATTAGTTCATAACTTATACATTGCTGAATTTAGTTTCTAACTACAACTTTAAGTATATTATCACAGTCTCATTTAATATGCTTCAGGACGTGAACTTTTTCTAATCCTGCTTGAGTTCCTAAATGTCCCCTAGATAGGTGAATTCACAGTGTTAATAAATATGTATCGAAATAAGAAAGGAGGAAAACTACATGTGTATTGGAAGTCTGTGCATAAACACACACACAAACATAAACATATACATAGAACACACATACACATATGGAAAGTAAAATCAAAATATCAAAGACGACTACTTGCAGAAAGTACAATAATAGGTATTATTTA
Organism: Hystrix cristata; assembly: GCA_004026905.1. Lineage (NCBI taxonomy): Eukaryota > Metazoa > Chordata > Mammalia > Rodentia > Hystricidae > Hystrix > Hystrix cristata. The sequence continues at coordinate 50,814 of PVJO010001373.1, read as the reverse complement.
TTTTCCTCTGCAAGAGTTTCTAGTCTCCATTTTTAACATAGCACATATTGTTATTATAATAAATTTAAGTGCAAATCGTTAAAATAAAAACGTGTTATAAAATAATATGCTTAGTTTGTAGTAAGTAGAGTAACAAGGATCTTGGGAACTTATTCTTCAAAACTGTACTTTGGTCAAACTGAATCTTAGCAGTACTACATTAGACAGTTCATAGAGAAACTTGGGTCCTTCTGATTGTTTCATTATATAGGAACAAATAGAAGAAGTTTTGAAACTCTGTTGTGTAGGAATCTAAAACTAATAAATTTATGTACTATTTGAATTTGTAGGTATATTATAAATTAAGAATTGTTCTCATTACGTAAAAATACGGTCATTTATAATCAGTATATTTTGTCATTGAAGTAAATTTCAAATATGCATTCGTGTTGCGTTAGTGTACCCTTTTCCTCTTACATGCCAAAGTATTAACCTCATAAGGTGGTTTCTCCTGAACCTACTTTCCTTTAATATTTATGGTCATAGTTAAATAGCATCATTATTGATTTTGTTTCTCAAGCTAGAAACCTAAATCATTCTAGATTTTCCTTCTTTTTCATGTCTCACATTAAATTATTACCTGTACAATACAGAATGTAAGATATATTTGAAATCTGTTTCCTCTCCTTCCTTCCCGCTATCATTATTCTTTTGCCTAGTCCATTTTATTGCCACATTGCTGATCCCTCTGCTTCCAGTCTTCTAAAAATTTATCCTTCATTTCTTTCAGTGTTATCCTTCTAAATACAAACTAGATTATGGCAGTGACTTCTCCAGTGTTTCAGGATAGGGTCTCTATGTAGCATGGCTTGCCAGAACTCCCGTGTTCTTCCAGGTTCCACCCACCCTCTTAATGCCTCCCTTGTCTCACATGCATAGCAGCCTCGATACACTTTCTCATCCTTCAGACATGCCATGTTATATCTTCCATGCCTTTGAACTTGTTATTGTCTCTGTCCCTGGTAGTCTTCCTTGATTTTTCCTGCTTATCTTCATCCTCAATCTCAAGTATACATGGTCACCTTTATAGATAAGCTAAACCAGAGTTACCTATCTTCTGTTCCAGTATACCTGCTCGATATATACTTTTATTGTGGCATCGATTAGGATATTGCTAATATTTATGTACATGTCTTCCCCACTGGACTATATGTCCATAAAGTATATATATCCACCCTTGACCCTTGGAAGATGGTCTGTAGCCTGGGTGCTCTCTCCTCAGTACCGTCTGGCTTTTAAGAGATGAAATCTCCCTCTTGATAGTTTACCCATTCCTACCTAACTCATTCCCTCCCCTCCAGACTGTGTTTATTCATTTTTCCTCTTCGTGAATGTTGACTGTTTCATGAGACTGATTCTCTGCTCACTGCACCTACTCCTCCAATTGATCTTGTAAAATGGAGGAAGTAAGTGGATTTCTGCCCCCCCCCCGCCATGGGTATTGTAATAGTGATGGAAAAAATGAAGTCCAAACTAGGAAGGATGAGGAGCTTCATTTCCTGTTTTCCTAACATCTAGTCATAGTCAGTACTCCTGAAGGGTGATGGATCTCCCCTGCTGCCGGGGGCTTTCACTCATGGGAGTAATTGAAAGAACAGAGCATGGACTAAGCTGGGGTACCTAAAGTTAATTTTACTCAAACGAGAGAAAGAAATAAAACCACTGATGAGCAGTGACTCTTCTCCTGGATAATCTGGAACAATGGGTTTACTAAGGTGAATCACTTTACGATCCACGTGGGAGCAATCAGGAAGCTGAGAGAAGAGCCTGAATTGTTCATTCCATTACTTCCAGAGGCAGGAGATCAGAACAGCCCTGTCTGTGGTCTGAAGAGGAATGAAGGCTCAGAAATTTGCTGAATGCAAAAGTAACAATGCCAATTAAAATATACGGACATTTATTCTTTTGAATAGAAAAACAGCTGTTTTAACAGGAGTCCCACATATATCAGAGCAGCTAGATCTTTGCTTGTGGGAGCCTTGGAGGATGGTCCGGGTCTCAGTGAATCTGGTTCCAGTGTGCTTTTGTAGGTGCTGTATTTAAACAAGTTCTAGATTTCTGCCTAGGAGAGGATTTTCAAGGAAAATGTTCTAATGACAAGATGGTGCATGATGCCTGACTCTTTATAATTCTACATACCTAGTTTCGTTCATTTTAGAACATTAATAGAACTAGATCATAATTACTTAAAATGCTGCCTGGTTATTAGTATGGCTCCCTGACCAAGAATGTGACTGCATGTCCAGTTGCTGCTGAACAAAGAAGATAGTGAAACCCACTATTGACTGGCCTTCAGGCAGCAAGAAAAGTCCGACATTGATTGTAGCCGTTTTGTTGGTGTAGAAATGGGCAAGGAAGTCATAATTCTCAACCAGAAGAAGAGAGTGAGAGCAAGTTTACAATGAAGGCTACATTTAAACCCCAGGGCCCCTCTTTTGCCTGGGGGCTGAGGAAGGATAGTGAAGTGTGTTCAAAGAGTTAAAAATTGAGAGGGCCATCTAGACATCTAGATATTTAAAGTGTGATTTATTAAGAGTCTGACTTCCCCTCTGGCATATGTCCCTTTGAGTCTAGTGATACTGGAGTGATCTTGGCTAATTTTTTGGATCTAAATTGCTAGCAATATAGTTGAAGGTTTCCATGCCTCCCAGTGAAGAATGTTAAAAATTTTTCATATTATTAGAGAAAATTCTGAATTATTTCTCTATTTTTTTATCGAAGATGTTGCTTTTTTGCCAGAGGAACAGACATTCAGCATAATTGGCCAAAAATGCAGGGAAAAATAGCTGTCATAGATTCTTGTCAGGTAATAATAACAAAATTATTATTAATTTCCAGATTTTAGGACATTTGTAATATTTTCCAGCTTTTAGCAATTTGAAATGTATGTGAACTATCTTCTCACTCAAGGGAACTGTTTTTTTGTGGGGTGGGGTCTTGGGTATTGAACTCAAGGCATGGTGCTTGCTAGGCAAGTGCTCTCCCACTGAGCTAAATCCCCAGCCCCTCAAGGGAAGTATTTTTGTACTTATTTTTATATTTGGAATTTTCTGTTAATTTTCTTAAAGAAGGCTTTTAAATTGTATAAGCTTTCAGTTCACATACCATGGGTCTGTCCTTGAATTGGAGGTATTTAGTGAAATATCTATGTTTGGTTACTTTTTGCTGAGGTATCTCTCTGTTGCTTTTGAGAGTTCTAGAACTGCTCGCTGTTCACAAACACCATTTATTAGGGGGGGTGAAAGAGAGAAGATGTGTTATTTCTAGTAGTAAATGCTAAATAGGTGTTTGCTATGATTGTTTCACTCTGGCTTTGTAAACTGCAATGGACAGGGAACATACTTTGTCACCTAGCGTGGAGTCTGCTATTTGGTAAAATAACTGTTCTTAAATGTTTATTGGCTTAATACAAAACCCCACTTTAGGCCAGGAACGGTTTCATTTTTTCTTCAATTTTTAAAATACTATGATTACATTTACAACAAATAGAAGCAGTATTTATTCCAAAGACGCTAATAGGTTATAGGTGGACCAGATTTTTTTCTTTTTCCCTTCTCCCCTCCTAAACCCACTGAAAATGTCCTCCTGTCTCTGTTTCACTTTTATTTTTCAATCTCTCTTTTTTCAGACATCTAGATTACTTTTGGTATGCTGCTGTAATCAACTTGCTCTGATTTTATCCATTGCTTCTTTTTACTTTCCAAATTTATGTTATTGCTTTTACTTTTCTCTTTTTTCCCCTTAGAACTTCTAAGCATTGTCCAGTTGTTTCCAATGGCCAGATATCTCTGAAGTGATGATTTAGTTATGGGAGTTAATAAAGTTTTGCTGTAATTTACTAAAGACGTTTGGCAACTGCTAAATATTCATCTATGTTATTGCTAATGGTACCAGTAAAATCTAAGTTGTTATATAAATTGAAGAGTCTTTTTTAAAGATTAGAGAGAATCTGGAAAGAGTTAATGATAGTGAGGTTTTCATGCATGGTGCCATATTTTAAAAGCTGTGTAATGCTGCGTTTTTCCTCCAGCACTAGGGACTGAACTCGGGGCTTTCTCACTGAGCTATATTCACAGCCCCTTTTCATTTTGAAACAGAGTCTTGCTAAATTGTTCAAGCTAGGCTTGAACTTGTGATCCTACTTTAGTCTCCTAGAGTGCTGGCGGTTACAAGTGTGTACCACACTTGGCTATAATGCTGCATTTTTTACCATGTCTATAAAGTGTTCTCAACAATTTTAGTGTACATCAATAGCTCCTCTCATTGACTTCCTGAAGCACATGTTGCTACCATCATTATTGCCATTCAGAACTTCTGATATGATGAGACCTTTAAAATCCTCCAGTTCATTTACATAGCAAATGTACTAGAAGTTTTAAGATGTGACAATTGAAAGTAGACTTCCTAAAGCTCCTTGCTTTTGATGACATTCTTAGGAAACTAGTTGGAAATATGGAGATTATGATGAGATCTTAGCGACTGCACTTTAAGATCAACACGGAATCACATCAAAGATACAAAAAATTCCTTTTAATGGATGAATGGCACAGAGGTCGGTGAAATTATAACTTGACTAAGCCTGTTACAACATCTACTGAACGTGTCAGTCAGAATGGGTACAAACCACCATGGAAGCACAGGAACAGATACATCATCAAGGGGAATGTTTGCGGTCTCCATGTAATTTTGTCTAAAAGTGAGGGAGCCTGAGTCAGTAGATTAGTATTTCTAACTTTATATGGTATGGCGTTTCATGTATCTGCATGTGTATGTGTGTATGTATGGACAGAAAAGTAAATAAAAGGCATTAGTGGAGAGAAAAAGCTAGGACAAGGAAGCTAACTTCAATAATCCTCATGTACCTCCCTAACTCGGGGTTGCTTTTGTTTCCCAGAGAGCCTGAGCAGAGTTTGGATTTTTCCCATGTTCAGGGTAGTCAAGTGTGAGACTCTCACTGGCGTGTAATGTTTATGTGTGTACATAAGTATATACACATGCCTGTTCGTATATCTATGAATGTTTGTATGTCCATGAATACATGTATTTATTTATTCTTTATAGATTCTTTTCTTTTAAAACTAGAGTGAGTTAAAATGGGAGAACTGACAGAAATTTGAGTACTCTAAAATAGATGAATATTTAGTAGAAGGGAAAACCATGAAACAACGAAAGTGAAACAAAAAATATGTAGTGGGAGACGTGAATGATTGTATGATAAAATCAATTATATATATATTATTTTAAGTAAAGCATATTTTCTGGCATGCTAAATTTTCTCTACCCTTTATTACACATTGAAGTTGTGACACACAAGAATTTTATGAAGATAAATTAATGAAATATAGTTTGAGATTTTAAATAGCCAGCAGGAATGGTTTCACCCTTCAAAAATATCTGAAGTGTTCTTTTTTATTTTTTTAGCTGTTATGCATTATAAAACTGTCATCATGAAGAAGGTGTGGTAGGTTTATACATGTTTTAGGTACTCACTCAGCTGAGTACTCACTAAATTGAGTACCTAAAACATGTACTCCATTTGAGAGTCTCTCTTCTCATTGATCCTCTCTAGAGTCCCTATTGAGCCCAAATTTCTTTTTAAAACAATCTTTATTGAGATATATTTCTCTTGGCATGCAGTTCACCCACCTGTGGTGTATAGTCCTACTTCTTGATATGGTCACAGAGTCTGTAAGCACTGCCATAAATTTTTAATGCATTCCCAATTGCTAAATCCTTCCATCTCATATTCACTCTATGAACTTGGTTAAAATTTTAGTTCTATCAGAGTGTCTTTTTCTAAAATCTTACAACCTGAAGATTACTTCTTATTTTGCCTAGCTTCACCATGAGCATTTATGAAGTATACAGTGAATCATCAGCCACACTTGTTTAGTTTATGAGTGCTGTGGAATTTTCCAAATGAAATAGGCACACGAGACACAAACAGTAACACAAATGAATATTATTTGGAGAAGCCCATCTAATGCAATCTCAAATGGGAATATTTCTTTGATGGATTTGCTAAGTTCTGGAAGCTGTGATGTTGAATTTGTCAACACTCGTAAGTGGATCAGTCCTTAGGAAGAGACTCAAATTAACCAAACTCACAGTACTGTTGTCTAGAGTCAGCATATCAGCTCATTTATCTGCAATGAGAAATCTACTTGCCACAAGTCTGGAACATTCATGTTGTTGAAGAAGTGTGTTAGTTGTCTATATGCATATGTACATGGAGAACAATTCATCACTTGGAAGTTGTCTGGAATTAGAACCGGGAGATAACTGCTCAAAGGCTCTATTTGGAGCCCTTGGATATTGATGTCTAAATTTATTTTCACAGGACACTGCGTATCCTTCTTTGAATAAGTTCTTGCTGGGTAGGCTACCAGAGTAGCTTCACGGCTTTAAAATTCATTGTGATTCTGACCTCAACCTCTCAGCTGAGCTCCAGAGCTATATCTCTGAATATCTCCTTCCCACTTCCACCTGGATACTCAGTTCACTGTACCAATAATGAGGAAAGTAATGCAGCTAATTTAATCACAATATTTTGCACGCCATTTCTCTTTAAAAACACCTGAACTGATTTTGTTTTATATTAGCTGTCAATTGTGTGATTCATTCTTGAAAACTGACTTTTTTCCTTTATGATAATGGAGTAAACAAAATGTGAAAGAAAGACAAGATTATTAGGACCAAAAGACGAAAGCTGCCTTCTTGCTAGTTGTGTGACTTACTAACTTTGGCATCTGTGACTCATTTATCTGTGAAATAGAGATAATTGTGTCTATGTACTTAGGCCAGAAGACAGTTGAAAAAAGCAATGCAAAACTCTTAGAAGTATCTGGCATACAATAAATACTGTAAAATTACATGCTAGTGTTAGCAGTTATCATACACACATTTTCTTTAGAGTAGGGCCCACTATTTGGATGGCTGAACTTACACCGAACCACCTTTCTGCCACCGCTGAGTTTGAAACATCTTTGTCCACGTTACCGAGAGGCACACATCTTTACGAAACACTGCTCTTTCACCACTGCATTTTAAAACCCCAATCTAACCAGCAAAATAAACAAGTAAAAGTTAAACACAGCCTGATGCCCAGATTTAAGGCCACACATACAGGCTTGAACCCTATTTCATTTCAGAACTGACAATTCATTGCTGAGTAGACTGTCACAAATGAACACAGAGTCAACATGCTACCTTCTATCTTCTTCTTAACTCTAAGGGTAAAGATCTCATATAAATGTAATTCCTCCTTCCCTCCATCTCTGCCTCTCTCTTTTCCCTTCTACTTGTATCTCTTTCTCTGACACAACAACAATACAGACAAGCACATAATTACAAATTCTATTGAACATTTTACCATATTTGCCCCTTCCCACAGAGAAAGCAAAAGATGACCTGGAAAAATGCATTTGGATTTAATTCATTAGATCATGAAATGCCCACTGTAAAGAAAGCTATTTTCCAGGTTCTGTTCTAGAGGGTACATGCAAAATGTAACTTCCATTCCTACCTAACAGCACTCTGTTTTATTCTGCATGGTAGTGTATATAGTTTTGTGCTTTAAAACAATAGTTGTATCTCTTTCCAGATTTACATAGATTTATGAAATTTTTAAGTATTGATCATTACACAGGCTATAAAATCTTTAAACTACCAGGGCATCTTCAGGAACATAAGGGGTTTGTATAAAAATGTAGTCATTAAGCCAGAATCAGTCTCGTTACGTCTAAAAAATACAGGAACTCACTTCAAATGTCAACTTCCTCATCTGTCAAATTAAGGGCCTGGATTAGATAGTCTCAAATGTCCTTTGTTCCTATAAACTGTTACAGATTATTTCAGAAAAAAATTTCTACATTAAAACTTTTAATGTACTATGAACAGTTTCCAAATGGCAAAGGTTTTTGTGTTGATAAAAATGCACAATCTAATGACTCTCATATTATTCTAGTTTCATTTCTTTTGCCATTTAATAGATTATTTCCAATCTCTTGAGAACATTTCCAGTTAGACAGTCAAAGATTTCAAAAAAAAAAAAAATCTGGCAACCTGAGCAGCCAAAACCCTCAGCTATGTTGCATTCTGTAGCTTCCAGTGATCTACTTTTATTCATATGTTGGTAGTGTGCATATTTTCTAATAAAAAGAATTGCATCTGTTTTCAATTTGGTTTTTCTTATGAGTGGATAAAAAAGTGATTCAAAAAAAAAAAGTGATTGGAGACTTCTGACAGGAGTCTGTACTGTGTCTTTCCCAACAAGTAACATTATGATACATGGTAATCTCTTTGTGAAAGCCCCATAAATGTTGATAAATTGGAAACAATATTAAACATAAACCAATGCCTGCTCTTATTCTGTAGCATTTGAGCACACTTGCCTTATGAAAATGCAACTAAATGAGGCCGGCTTCCATTTTCCTAAGAAGCTTAAGACCTAGCGATTTTCGTGTGTCGCAGATAAAAGATAGGGTAGAATTTTAGTAGTGTGTTGTAATTTCTTTACATTATATTTGAAGAAAAGGCATATTTGAAGAACCATCCAGAGATCACTGTAAATTTACAAGAGGATGTATATAAAATTGACTTCATTTCCATTTCTGTTTAATGGCATTTCATTTTATTATTACATCTGAGATTCAATTCTTAGTGGTACTTGTTTTATAATCCATTTTCCACTTTTTCAGTGGAGAATCATTCATGGCCATACTATGTATTTTGTCCTTTAAAGAAATATTCTGTCCATTTACTCAATTTCCCTTTGCCCTTTTCAGTCTCTATATCGGACATTGTCCTCCAAGTTATTTATTACCAGTTAAATATGTCAAATATATTCCGTACCTGAAGTCAATCCTTTGCATTTTCTGAATTAGGGAAACCCTTACAGCTCTATTCTATGCTGACATAAAAATGTCAGCACTCTGGTTATTAAGATACATGTTCTATGTGTGGTCGAATATTAGATATAATCATTCTTGTCTCTATTGCCATATGGACAGATTTGATGAGCAGAACCTTTCTCTCCAACCATGATAAAAGACTAAAAACCCATTTTTTAAATAGCAGCATTTACTTCTTTAGACAGTTGCCTTGATATATGCTTTATTTCATATGCAAAATCCACATACATTGTAAGGTTAAATCTTGAGGAAACATGTTATTTGATTTATGGGGTAATTAGGTATAACAGATATTGGTTTTCTGTTCAATTCATTTATGACAACTCTACAAGTTTATCTTTACATATATCACTTTAAGTATCTCATTCCGCTACTTAAAATCCTTCAGCAATTTTCACTGGGATCTTTAGGAAAAATCTCAGTGTCATAGCCTGACATTATGATCATCTATTGACTGGGCCTGACACAAGCTTCCAACCTCATCTTTGGCTTATCTTTTATCTGAGCCCTTCAATGCAGCCAAATGGAGTCACTCATGTTTCTAACATATTTGTAGTACCTCTGTCTTTGTATAATTGTTCAAATCCTCTCTGCTACCTAGTATGACTTTGCTTCTTTTTTCCACTTACAGAAATCTTGTGTGCTTTTCATAGCCAGATTATTTACATTGTCTAGGAAAGCTATTGCTGAAACAAGAAAGGGAAGAGAAGGGAATATGTTTGGGGATAGAGGGAGCTAATATTCTAATGCCTACTATGTGCAATACTGTGATGACATTTTACATATATTATTTCAATTAACCTTCTTTGTGTTATGAATTCCTAGTACATTCTTTGATTAAGGACATTATTATCATCATTACAGCCAAGTTCAGTGACATGGTACCTATCTCATCTTAGTTATTTGTGGATCACGCTACTTAGTTTTAGACATACAAAGAAATCAAAGTAAGTTTTGACCCTCAGGCAAAGTATGAAAAACTGTTGAAACAAAAATTCAGTATACTGGTTCAGAGAATAAAAGATACAAAATGATGAATAAAATATACTCATCAAAATTTAGTACCTGGAAGATACTAAATTTCAAGCAATAAATATCTTATTAAGAACATAATTCCTTCATATTGTTAATTATATGATAATATGTCTTAGCTTGTCCTTGAAGAGGAAAAAAAGAAAGGAAAGAGGATTTTTTTATAGAAAATAAAAACATTACGCAGTATTTATTGCTTGATTAGTTAATTTGAGAATACTTCTGAAATTTAAAAAATGTTTTTGGTTATTTTTAATAACTTGACTGTTGCTTACTGTCCAGCTTGTTTAGTGGTTTTGCCTAACTACAAATTAAAGTATTACAAATGATATAAAGTCATGAAGGATATGTTAAACAGAGACACATGAGGTAGATTTTCTTGTTTACAGCCTTTTGTAACTCAGTTTTCATAAAGTTTTCTTAAAGACTGTTTTTCAAGAATGAATGACTTAAATTCATTCCAATCTGAAATCCTTTTCTCTTTAAATACATTAGTTATTTTTCCTGTATTTTCGGTTCTTATTGATTTTATCAGAAAAAATAATTATTTTGTTGACATTGCAATTATTTTTCAGTAGTTTATATAACATGCAATAGTACAACAATTGCAATATACTTTAATACAGTAATTAACATACTGAAATTGGATTTGGTATTTTGCCAAGTGGGTGTCTAGAGATTTTGTGTAAGAAGAAATAAAATCCAGAAAGAAAGGATGGAGGAAAAGGGATCTCACAATATTGACACTACCGTGCTTTTTATAGGTCTTTTTATTTCTCTTAGACATAGAAAGCTGTAATATATTTACACGTTTCACCTCTTGGGTGTTTGGGCACTATAGTCTTATTTTGACTGTATTATTCAAAGATGGAAAACATGAACATGGGTTAAACCAGCATTCTATTCTCATTCTGCAATAGCTGAAGGTAGGAAAAGTTCCGTCTTCACCAACGGCTGAAACAAACCTCACACCACTATAGGAAGTATGTGAGTCGTGCTATTAAGCAAAGCCCCCTAAATAACCATCGAGTAGACTGTAAATGCTTTTGGCTATCATGCTTTCCTTTCTCTTACAGGTGTTGAAGTGGGTAGAAGAAGCAGTGCAGGCCTCTAAAGTTCACCTCTTATCGACAGATCATTTGGAACAGGCTGTGAATACTTGGAAGATTCCTTTTGATCCCAGCCTCAAAGAGGTCACTGTGTCTCTGAGTGGCACTTCTCCAGTAATTGAGATTCGCAATCCTTTAGGTGAGATAAATCAAACCCTACACGATAAAGTACAAAATCCGTGGGGTGGGGGAGACTTTTTATGCAAATTAATGCCAGCTTCATGAATATATTCAATAAATTCAGAAATAACTAGAGAAGATGTTGAAAAAGGAAGACATCTTTTAGTCCAAAGTATTGTTAACACAAGATTCAAAAAGCTAAAACTTCTCATATTTAAACAAAACAAATTGAGTAAATTAATTGTAGGTAAATTATCTACAAGGAAAATATTTAAATTAAACTTGAAATTATATTTTAATCTCTATGTAAGATATTTTACAGTAACTTATCCTGTAAAATTTAGGTCATATAAATGAATCACACTAAAAATGTCCTTCTAAAACAACTGTCTAGTTTTCCGCTGAATAATTTTCAGGTGTAATTTTACAGAAATGAGTTATTAAAAATCAAATTAATATTATTAGCAGAGGAATGTTTTAATTTAGTTTGCTCTTTCAATTATATTTTATAACCATGTGGTTTCCTTTATTCTGCTGCTGGTTGATAATCATAATACTTACATTCAAATATAACCTAATAGTAAAAAGAAATCTCATTTTTCTTAATTGCATTTAGAAATGTTTTTTACCTTTTGGTAATTTGCAAAATGGTTTTATTTCCAATGTGGCATTGTAATATTTTTTCTACTTTTCTCTCTTTGTAAATATTTACCTTGTAAAGAGGGAGGTAACTAACTTTCCTTATTTACCTCTTAGAAGAAAATAAATAAAAGAAGGGCAGCATGTACAATTGTTCTCAGAGGCTGCATCTACACTAGCAGATATACAAAACATGTATAACTTTTTTTTTAAGATTTCTGTAGGTTTGGGCACATTAGTGGATTTGTCTGTCAAGGTAACATTCCACTGTAATGACATCCATGCTGCTCGGGGAAGACTTGCATTTCCTATGACCTCAATACTTACCAGCATTTTTATCCATTGCATTACATTTCTACTACTTTAAAAATCATTAGACATACAATGATTGCAAAGTTTTTTTTACTGAAACATAGCATACTTACAACATGTTTATGTAACTGTAGAAGTAGTCCATGGGAAGGCGAAGAGTGAATTATGACTGAATTCCAAATTTGCTTTTCTTCCTCTGTAAGTTCCAAGTATTGGATACTTTCGATAAATCTCAGGTCAGCAGAGTATGGTGTCATGCTACTTCACTACACTGCCTCCTTTAATAATTCCCAGGACAGATAAACCCTTCTCCTGTACTTCATGGAAACTGGTTAAAGTTTAGCACTTTGTTCAAAGATATACCAGGGCTCTCATGTTAGTAATACCTTGAATGATGCTCCAAGAAGAAAGTTATTCTGGTTTACTGTGGTTGCCATCTATTTAATCTACCTCTAGAGAGTGCACGTAATAGTAATTGTTATCTAGGCTGGCTTCAGAAATATGATTACAGTTGGTCAGTTGTTACTCTCATTTTGCCACCAAATTGGCATAACAAATGGGAATCTTGTTACTTCGTTTTCAGTGCCCAGAAACCCTAAAATTAAGTATATTTTAGATATAAATAAAATAATACTTTAAGCTATGGAAACCACTGTCAGGTAGTGCATACTAGAAATAAAGTACCTGTTATTTTAGCCAAAGAATAGAAAATAAGTGCTTTTTGGGTTAGTTTGCAACACACTTGAGTAAAAACTGTTTCTGTTATTTGAAACCTGACCATACACTTAACTTTTTGTAATCTTAAATTAGTCAATATATTTAACTGAGAGAAAGATTATGCTTGTTACCTTTATGTTTGTCTTTTAGGGAAGCTGATAAAAAAGGGATTTGGCCTGAATGAGCTATTAAACATCCATAACTCTGCCAAAGTGGTGAATGTAAAAGAACCAGAGGCTGGAATGTGGACAGTGAAGGTATTATTTCACAAAGTCTGTTTATTAGTTTGTTTTTTTTGTTGGCATGTTTCGTAGAGTATATACAATAGTTTATATTGTATATACTCTGAATAGAATATATCTCCTCCTGTAATTGTGGAGAGCACTTTTAATAAAAAGCTGTACATGTAGTTCATGTGTAGGTGTCTCGATCATATGAATTTGGTAGTATTAAGATTTGCTGACTGTGAATGTCAGCGATGCTACATAATAATGTTTAAAATTCTTGGATAGTTTTCCTATCGTCAAATCTGTAGGCTGATTTTATTACCCATCCTCTGCTTCCAAAATCATCAGAGATGGAGCCAAGAGACAATAATGGATGGAGCCATAGGCTCTGGTGTGCAACTGTGCGGGTGTGAATCTCAACCCTGAAAGCTGTATTTTCTTGGAAACAGAATTTCTCTGTTCCCTGCTTTCCTACTCTATCATGTAGGAACAGCAGTCCTTTACTTCTTAGAATTGGGATAAGAATTAAAGGAAGATTAAATACTTACCATGGTGTCACTGACAAAGCAAACTCTCAAGTACTATTGGTTGTTGTTACTTAGTGGGTCTATATTTATCGTTTTCTTTAAAACAAAATGGTATTAGTGTCCTTGAATTACCTTGAGGAGTATCTAGTCACTCTAAAGAAGAATCTTGTTTTGACAATATAGAAGAAAGATGGGAATCATAAACGCTTGAAATTCAGGATACCATAAATCAGAGATCTAATTTTACTGCAAATTTTATGGATGATCCACTCTAGTGGGCTCTCTGAGTGACTTGCCCATATTTCTCAGACTTTTCAGTGTGTTTTGGTCTGTTTCCAACTCCAGTTTCTGCATTTCTGTATCTAAGGCTTTTTGTTTCCTTCCAGAACAGGAGAAAGCTGTTCTGCTGAGAAATTAATACCTTTCAAGAGCAGCTTTCAATTCCTGAAGGAATAAGTTCCAGATGCTCACCACGGGAGCAATCTTGAAAGCTCGCTTTTTATTGGCCGGCTTGTTTTCCTGTATTACTTCCTGTCTACCTGCCAGCATCCTTTGCATCTCTCAAGCAAACAACTGGCTCTAGATTCCTGGGAGAACCTAAATGATGATACCCCACATATTATTTTCTCTTTCATTAGATCTGTCTCCTTATTTAAGAAATGAGGTTTATGGGATCATGCTTCAAATTACAGAAGCACTTTTAAAGAGTGTGGCAGTGGTGTACCATAAAAATTTGAGGCGCCAGTTGCATCCTAGTTATTTTGTTTTGAAAGAATATCTACATTAATTTTCCCTGTTTAATGATTGACAGTTTACATTGTTATTTGGCTCAAGTTCTGGGATATCACGTCTTTATTCTAGGAATTCTAGGCCATGTGAGCTGAAAAACAGAAAGTGTAGAATGGATTTTCTTGAGGTGGATGTTATGGGATAAGAGAAGAGATGAAAAGCAAATCTTGTAATTTCTTAACTAATAAGAATGATCTTATATGGCTCTTTTAGTCATGCAGTTCCTTGTACATATTGACGGTGATAAAGTGTTTTGCTGCTATGATATGTTAAATAAAGGTGGCTAAATTTGATGTTTTAGTTATTTTGATCAACTTGCCCAAAATATAACTAGTGTTGAGTCTGACTTTCTGTGACCAAATAGAAAAAATAAAAGAAATACTGAGTCTCTTTATCCCCCAAATAGTTTAAGCGTGACCTATGCCAACACTGTTCTGCGCTAGTCACTAGCCGTCCACTGAGGTCATCTTCTTTGCTTTCTGAACACTGACATTAAGTTATCCATTACTGATTATGAAATATATGCGAGTGATACCATTCTTTATATTATTAGCAATTTACTGTGATGTACTTGAACTATTTTCAGGTCATTTGGATTGCTAGCAGTGGCGTTTCCTCTAGTAAAACTCTTGCCTGGAGGAGGTATTGCATGACTATTGTTTTGCTTTGCACCTGACACACCTATTCATTCAGTCATCCATTCAGAAAACATTTATGGAGTATCTGTTTTTGGCTATGTTCTATACTACTTACTTCATGGGCACTAAGCACATTTAATTGATAATTAGAACAGAGAAGTACCAAGGATTAGCCTATGAGTGAGGAGAGTGATGATAAGTTAATAGAGCAATGAAAACTCTGTTGAGACAAGTTTCTAAACTCAGTCTCCTATAACTAAGGGAATAATAAAATGCACATCTAGTATAATGTTATCTTAAATTATATCTACTTCTCACCAAAGAGCCTCCTCTCTTGGTTTATACTATTTCTAGTATAAACTTGATGGTAGCAACAATTAAACAATGGACAGGCATTACAGTACAACTTAAAAACAATAAACTTATTTTACTTCCTTTGGTATTTTGGAATACCAAAAGAATGTATCAGAGTGATGCAAAGAAAGTTGAGCTGAGTGTACTGCCATCAGTATTGCTGCTGATACTGGGTCTCCCTTTTGGATGACTAATGAATGATAAATGTTTTACATATGTACTTTCTCATGAAGAGAAATGTCTGAGATTGGATAGCGTTTCCTTGGAGGTATCTCCTGTGCACTTTGCTATCTGGAAAATGTCTGCTCTATCAAAAGAATTAGTAAAGCTTTTTTCTAAATTTCAAGTAACAGTTGTTATTCCAATTATGGAAAACAGTCTAGCTACTCTTGGGCCTTAGCATATAATGAAGGACCACTGAATTGAGTCTCAGTCAGTCTTTCTACTCATCTTCCACCACATGCCTTCATACTTTAGTCAAATACTATTGTGTCCTGGTCCCCTCCCATCCACTCTTTTTCACAAGTGGTTCCCTCTTCCTAGAATGACCTTCCTTTCAGTTTGACTTGTGTCTATCCAGGGTTCAGCTCAAATGACAATACTTCGTTCAAGACTTGTGAGATTTTTTTTTTTTTGTCTAAAATACTCTCTTTTTCCTCTTTCTACTGAGATTTTTCTGCACTTCCTTTTTGGATTAATTTCTCTCTTGTACCATTTTTATTTCTGTGCAGATTTTCTCTTCCCAATTTATTATAGACTAAATTTTGGCACTAGTAGATGCCACAATGTCTGGGAAAGAACTTTATAAATATTTATGGATGAAAAATTAATACATTTATGCTGGTGAGGTCTGGGGAAACGGGAAGAACGGGTTGAGTTTCCTGCAGTTGGTATAATACACAGGACACTTCAATGTGTCTATGATTTAAAATGTTACAGGAAATGCCATTTCTTTTATTTTCTGGTTTCTCCAGCAAATACTTAACTGTGACATATTAGGGCACTTTCACAAAATAGAGACAACGAATGAACTCATTTGTATAATCATTTAAATAACTCAGACATTTTAGGTTGCCTGTGATGTAAGTAAATCATGCTAAAAAAGGTGACTGAAAGCAACAGAAAATTTTATTAAAAGCAGACTTTTGTTTTACAGTCCTAAATTTTCATTTGTAGGGAAGCTACAAATCCTGGATCTTATTGCCGTGAAGCAATATGAATTTTCCATTCAAGCAACTATCTCTGTATATAAAATTTTCATGTATAACCACAGAAACTCTCTGGGCCAATTTCTGTCCTCTGGTCCTTAAGGAGAACTCCCTGCAAAGATACCAAGTAATACGTTTAGGTAATATTAAATGTTTCTATTAGTCTAGGATTATCAGTGTGATCATGTAATTTAATACATTCCTTGAGGGATGTTTCCATTAAGAACATTAGGATAAACTGTCCTTAGATAATCTCCCAAGAAGGGAAGGGAGTGTACCAAACCTTGTGATTATATTGAGATTCAGAGACTAGTAGAAACATTGTGGTAATTGTACTGGTTGTTAGAGTACATTAATCTAGTCTCTGCAGAATAAGAATAGTTTAGAAATCATACTCAACTGGCATAAGCCTGTTTAGGAATCATAATTAAATCCACCTTGAGTCTTTAAAGACCACACAGGAAGGTTATTGGGCTGTCCTCCAATTATTCTCACCTGGTGACTATTTGAATATGTTCATAGACTCTGCCAGGTGTGTTATTTGGATGGACTAAGTGCAGCATTAATTCAGTGTTTTGGGTCAGTGGAATACGTTATAGTGGATTTTTCCTGGAAAGTATCTAGCTATTTTGGCAGTGGTCTGTCAGTATCAGACCATTAAATGGAACGCTTCTATTTAGAAAAGATCTGTGTGCAATTTGGTACAGATAAACTTGAGTATATGTAAATATATATGGCCAGATGTGTACATATGGGCAGATGTGTATGGGAAGATGTATGTACTTATATTTAAATAGAATTTATTCTGTGCTGTGATATTTTTCTTTCCTTATCATCACATTCTTGCCCAATGAAATGCTGGCATTTAAATCTAGGTTGCATTATTATTTTGTTGTGACTTGTACAATGCCTGATTACAGGAAGTTCTCGATAAATAAGTAATTGAAACTATCATATTCTTTAATTTTCAAAAAATGGTGTGTCATTTAAGAGCAAATACTTTGAAAAGAGTTGGACATCTATTTGAGTTCATTATCTGTTAGTATCTCCTTTGACCTCAGAGGTTGAGTCAGATGAAGGAAATAATAGCTCCTTAATAATGTCATAATTAAATGAAATATTAGTAAAAAGAGTTCATGAAAAATTTTAACCATGGATAGATTAGTAAAATTTGTTACTCTCTTGAATGTAAATAAATATATGTTTATTTTAATGTAGCTATACATAATTCATTTTGTTTTTACCTATGGCGAAATTTACTATTCTGTAAAAGATAGCAACTTTTTAGGAGAAAGATATAGAAACCAATTCTCCCAGTCACAATTTATTTCAATTTATAACAAGGTGTATTTCATATTTAGTGCTATGAGAAATTCTTACTGGTTTAACACAAGAAGGTTAATTCCTTATTAATTGTGCATGTCCCATGGGGGTTAACAAGCTGTTGTGTTTTAAAGGAGCCCACTGTAATTTGGAACATGCAGTCTCTTTAGTCACTTTAGGAGGGTTAACGGCAGGGAGGATACATACAGAATATATAAAAAGAAAGGAATTGTGTTACTTCTGTCTCATCCCAGAAGTGGCACACTTTACTCCCTTTGTAAATCATTGATAAGACTTATTATGGCCCGATGGCATAATAGAGCTGGCTTGTAATGACTCACGGGGAGTGGATCACATACTTCTCTTCCAGACTCTGTTCAGTGACATCATGCTGCGAGCTAAAAATCAGACATGATGGGTGTATTCACACCATCGAATTAACTCCAAAAATTGAAGTTTTCTTTTTTTTTCATAGTGGAGTTTACCAACACCCACCTAACCTGACTGCTCTTAACTAAAGGGATACTTAGAAATGGAGAAGAGCAAGCACATAGTTCAACAGTATTATTGTCTCTGTGTCATAGGAACCAGTGCTATCCAGAGATTATGTAAAAATCCTATGCATAGACAGAGATTCTATAGAAAAAGCATTGAACTTGCTGTCAAAACCTAGATAAGTAATAATTTCTTTGAGGCTTTATTTTTTATGGTTCTATAAAATCATCCTTGGCTGTAATAGGATTATGTAAGATAATATGTGATTATACTCAGCATAGTGCATCTAGAACATGTAAATTAAATCTTGATGAATCTGGCATTAGCTGATTTTAGGGGACTCCGAGGAAGAGAATCAACACCAGGCAGTTGAAGGCTACTATTATAATAAACTCACACTTATTATGTACATATTGAGTAATATTCTGTAAGTTATGAATATGACATAGTGACTGCCCTAAGGGGGATTGCATATAGGCAGGTATTCAGTAAGCCTTAGCCCTTAAACTAGATAGATTCATGGGCAGTAGAGCTGGCCCGGAAGATAAGAGCTGAGATTGCAGAGGAGCAACTCGGCTCCCCTGGAGCTCTCCATGGTGCTTGCCCCATGGTACTTTAGCCTGTCCTGTGCCTTCATTTCCTGCCCATCTTGCTCCAATTCAGAAATGTACTCAGGTCTACTCTGCTCCTTTTTTCCCTACTGTCTTATAGGTCAAGGATACCTGTTTACAATTTCAGCATGCCAATGTGTATCTACTGTAAACTGCTCTTTGACAAACCCTGCCTCGTCTCTGCTCACACTGCAGCAGCCCATGCATTCCTGAATAAGATACTTCAAGCACATAATGAACATGATACTCCTCAGAGTATAAACTTTTAAAAATTATGTGATTCAGTTGACTATTTGAAACACAACTCTCGGGGTGTACAGCCCATTAAACCCTGTCCAGCATCTAGTGTCTGTAAGATTTCTTATTCTGCTCTGTGCCAATATGATGCTCCTAGATTTTCTTCTTCTTAGCTGCAGGAGACATAAGGTCATTTCATACAAGAGTGACACTTCATGGGATTCTGTGGTAGGACTTACTTTTGGGAGTCCCAGGCTAGTAGTAATGTAACCCACAGGTTGAATCTACATGATATAGAATACCAAATAGAAAAACATTAGGACAGAATTTTAGCCTCACTTGTTATTACATACATGAAAAATGATACTAAAATGGCTAAAATAACTTGGAAGGGAAGAGGGGGTAGAGAACTATAGCTAGGTTGTCTCTCTGCTTGGCTCACAGAAGTAGCTCTATTTTATTTACCCCTTCACCACCTCCACATCAGTTAGCTCTCCTGCTCTACTCTAGGTTTGTACTCTGTGAGAACTCACAGCCTTCTCCAACATTTCTGCAATTCCCTGAAACCTTACTTTCTTATAGTTTCCTTGCCACGTGATTATTGTATGTTGATTCTGAATTTTTGTACTTTGATGCAGAGCAATGCTCAATCTCATCAAAATTTCACAGCAGATCTATCAACAGCAAACACCGTGTGAGCTCAGTAGATTTACTTGCCCATTTGGGGGCTATTTTTTGAAGTACCCTGCTCCCTTCTGAACTCACTTGGGCCGCTATTTCTTGTCTCCCTATCATTTTCCCTACTTCCCTTCTCTGGACAGTACCACAGGTTCTGTTTTACTTTCCTTCTATTATGTACAACAATTTAGTATATTTCAATTTTTATCCTCCAAACCAGCAGAATCCAGTCCCTTGAGATCATCCTGAGAAATGGATGGGTTACAGTAATGGGTTACAGTAGAATAGTTTAAAGTGTGGTTTCTGGATCCTCTGGGAGTTCTCACCCATCTCTACCACCTGTTGTGTTTTTTGTGTTTTTTTTTGACAAATAATTTAACCTCTGTGATCTGTGAAATGAGGGTGATAATAGTCCTCCACAGGAGCTTTTGTGAGGATTAGAAGTAATGATTTATGTAAGAGGCTTAGTCTTAGTCTGCATTTTATATATGTTAATATTTTTCTCTCCTTCTTCCATTTGCTGATTGGTTTTAGTATTAGTACACATAAAACTTTTTATTTTTATTGCACTAATATTTTAGATGGGGAGAGCAGATAAGAAACAGACTATGGTGGTAGCTTTCTTTAATATGTAGCAAAATTTTGGCACTTTCTCATGAAGAAATTTAAGGTGATGTTTATTGTTCTTAAAATATTCTCCAAGTATTGTAATTTCTTTAAGAGAGTGGTTAAAAACACTAAATGTGGGAATTAATGTTAAAGATTATTTTAACCGAATTAAATTTTTCTTTTTATTATATTTTTAAATAATTCCTGTTTATTTATGAGTCCTTTGCTCCCTTATCCTAGTTGATCCAGAGTTGTATGAAATTGTGACCAAACACTGATTCACTTATCTTCTATTTACACACTCTTTTAAATTTTATGCAGATGTTGGTGCTATTTACAGTATAATACAGAGACATGAAATTAAGATATTTGGTTATTTAACTTACTACTCTTCATATTTTTAACACTGTTCAGAAAATAGCAAACCTACCTTCATATTTTTACATACTTTGTTAGTGTGGTACTAGAAAGATCAAAGTTCATTTATTTTACAGTAATTTTATATGAAAAGGGGCTCTCTGTTCATCAAATCTGTTTTATTTTTAATGGATTTTTAGCAACAGGATAACATTTTTCAATTGCATAATTTTGAGTTTTCCCACTCAGATATTAAGTATCACTGTTTGAAAACAACCTTCAACAGCAGACTTATTCATAGAACACTTGGCAGATGATTGGTAATGAGGGAGAAATACCCTAGCAACAGGAGCATATCTCCTATCTTCCCTCTCCTCACTGCAAAATAATGTGGAGTCACAGTGATTCAGGGGATACCATGTATTGGCCAGGCTCTGAAGGTGGCTTCTCTTTAGCCATGGTGCAGCTCCATCTGGGTGTTCACCAGATATTCTCTAGTGCTTTTCTAGTGCATTTTAAGTTGCCGTGTGTCTTCTCAGTGTTGCGATTGGGATCCTTACTTGATGTCTTGATGTTATCTGCCAAATGCTTTTTGTTCTGCTCTTACCTCCTGTTCTACTTAAATGCTAGTGTTATGCAGTTTTATTTTTCATTTTGGAACAGAATCTTAGTGCTTAATGCTATAAAATAAAAATAAGCTTTTATTTCTAAAATTTAGGTGGTTTTTCAAATGGAGATTCCTAGACTCCACTGACCAGAGATTTTAATTAAATAAATCTGGACTGCAGCTCAGGTGTCTGCATCTTTAACAACCCATGTGATTGGTGTAGGTAATGGCACAGGTGGTGGTTAGATATATTTCTTTGAAAGAAACTGGGATAGAGACTAATGCTAATTTACCTTTGTAGACAATGTAGCGCTGTGGTGAAGAGTGGTGTGGAGCCTGACTTTAGATTAAAACCCTACTGTTTCAGTTAACAAGCCTTGGGAACCTGGGCAAACTAACAACTTAGTGTCTTGATTCGTTTACCGGTACAGTGAGAAAAATGATAGTATCTCTATTAGAAGGCAATGGGAATTAAATAAGCAAATGTATTTCAAGAGTCTAGGCACAGAGGAATGCCTTATTATTATTATTATTATTATTATATGATGTGGGCTTAATCCAAATTATTTGTGACTTATGCACATGTGAGTCACTTTAGTGCTTAGTTTATGATTATTTAGTGCATCCATGGTTCCCTTTATGAAGGTTTAGCCAAACAGCCTAGTCTGTATTTCTTCTGTGTATTCATTTCACTGCATTTATTGTAGTGTGTAAACATTTCTACTTTTACATCTGTCTCCTTCAACAGTCATGAGCTCTTTTGGGGTGATGACCATGTTCTTATCACATTTGCATTTCAGCACTGAGCACCATAGCTAGAATACTGTTGAGCTGAGGATGGCACTTGGCTGAAATCTGGGAAACACTCAGCTTTTGTGAGAATCCTGGTAATGTTCCAGGGGCAAAGACAAAAGAAATATTTTCCAGAGTTGAATCTGGATGGCATTTGTGTCAGAAAGAGTTAAATCATTTATTCATTTCATCAGTCTGTGCTGAGCATTTACTATGTGAACAACAGTGAGCAGAAACCTGTGCCTTTATGGATCTTTGATAGATTTACTTCTATTCATTAGTGACTGGATGCTTATAGCAACTACTAAATAGTGTGAACAACTTATACCATTGGGCATGCAGTATATTACTGAATTTTATTTTAAAGTGGTTCTCTTAGGGCATGTAGTGCAAAACTTGCCTTTTAAAATATAGAATCATAACTAAATTCAGAACATCCAGGCCAAAGCCTCAATTATTAGACATCATTTTTAATTAAACACTCTGCAGTTTGCCACAGTAGTGTTCATTGTGACCAGTGTCCTGTATCAAATACTTACTGGGTTTGTCATTAACATTTTCAGACCTCTAGCAGTGGGAGGCACTCTGTTCGCATCACGGGTCTCAGTACTATTGATTTCCGAGCTGGTTTTTCCCGAAAGCCCACTCTGGATTTCAAGAAGACAGTCAACAGACCTGTGCAAGGTTTGTATGTGCATGCTACCTAAACCGGCACAGTAGATATCGAAGTGAAAAGTATCTCTCAGTCTGTCTTTGATTTTAGGATCTTCTAGGATTCAATAAGTTGAGAAGCATAGATAGCATCATTACTTTCAATGTGATTGCTTTTTTGGCCTTGCACTTGTTTCTCAAAGTGTAGTCGCAAGACCACCAGTATCAGATACTCAGGGACCTTTATCAGAGTTAAGGTTCCTGGGTGCTCACTCCAGTCTTCTGAATTAGAACCAAAGAAAACAGGGCCTCAAAAATACTCATTTTAGTCAGCACCCCAATTGATCTTTATACTTACTTACTAAATGTAGAGAACTACCAACTTTTTTCTTACTAAATATCCATAAATTGCCCTGTTGTCAAAATGAAATGCATGTATATAGCTAAAAAATTAAAGACACCATGTACCATTGTATATTCAAAGGTGAAACTACTGATGATTTAAAGCTTACTTTTACTCCTAATTTTAGTCATACATTAGAATTTATAATCTTAAAACTAAGAAGAAAGCTCAATCGTAAAATGCAATTGTGATCTTTATGATTTGTTTCTGGTCTTTGTTCATTTCTTTTTATTACTGTAATTTCTGTAAGGAGACAAAATAATGAATGTTTAAAAGTGCTTTTGTAATCAAACATCATGTAACACGATATTCATAATTCTAATATTTCGGTCCATGGCTACACAGTTAAAATACTAGAAAGGAAATGGCATAGAATTTCCTAAGTGTCTGTGATCACCCACAAGCTATCTTTGAGTAGAAAAGATTCTTTAAGTGGTACATTCTTTGGAGTGAAGTCTGTAATACCCATTCTTATGGTACTTATATGTCAGTATAATGCAAATATTCATTTCATACATAACTTCAATTGTGTGCTACTTACAAATAATAGGAAAGTTTTTCTCTTGTAGGAATACCAACTTATGTGCTATTGAATACTTCTGGAATTTCCAGTCCAGCCAGAGTGGATCGTCTTGAGCTTCTGAGTATCTCAGGAAGTTCTCTGAAAACTATTCCTGTTAAATATTACCCAGATCGAAAACCCTATGGCCTATGGAATATTTCTGACTTTATACCACCACATGAAGCTTTCTTTCTCAAAGTGACAGGCTATGATAAGGACGATTATCTCTTCCAGAGAGTTTCAAGTGTTTCCTTTTCTAGTATTGTTCCAGGTGAGTCATCATTTTCTACAGCACTAGAATATGGATAGCTCAAAGAAGGTCGGTGGTCCACGAGGTACAGAATGGACTATAAAATAAAACATAATATCTTCAAGTTACTAATTTGCCACCAAACTGATTGGCATTTACCCGTAGGTAACAATTCAGTTCTTCTTAATCACTAAATAACAAGTCCATGTAATAACCAACTTAACATTTTAAGCCTTACTAATTGTAGATTTGAGTACCTTGATTAATTAATTGTAAGAGTCTGAACTGGGAAATTCTGGTACTCTGTCTGTCCTTAAATAATACTTTATTAAGCTATCTAAATTGGCTTAATGTTTATATATAGTTGTCTGAAACTTTTAGCTTCATAGCAGTGTTGCCCTGTGAACAACTGATGATCATTCTGCTTTTATTTGGTTAGTTGGCTAGTTAGTTACTAAGTTATCTTATTTATCTTCTATTATATGGAGATGATATCACAAATTAGGGATTATTTGGAGGCATCAGGTAGCATTTTAATTTATCTATACCTGGGTGACTTTTCAAGGGTGACTAAATTGATCAAGACACTAGAACTAATTTTTCAACTATGGACCTACAAGAATGTAGAGGAATTGTTTCTGAAATTGTACCATGCATGGGGTGGAGGGACAACAGTGTATCATTTATACATAAGGAAATGATTTGTGAAATTCAGGAGTAATTCTGCTGCCATTGTTTAATTGTTGTAGAATGGTGAGAACAGAACCGACTTAAAGATTTCCTTAAGTACAGTATTCAGAGTAAGTTGACAGAACTCCTAAATAGAAAGCTACAAAATGTCCTGGATTCTTTAAATTATTTCCTATTCCTTTTGGGAAAACAGTTACCCTTTGTACTTGATTCTAAGATAGGTGGGTTCTTTTGAAAGTTTTCTATTTTGGAAATACAATGTGATGTACAATTGAGGTATTATAACTTAAATGATAGCTTTTTTTCTAACTTGATGGTACCAAATCAGTGTAGTCTTGGACTCCATGAGAACCATAGTAAGCGGTCCTGGGGTTACCCAGAGATGAATCAGCCTTGAAAAAATAAAGATGGTTAAAGTAATTTTTAGTGACCTAGGTTCATGGGAATACACAAGATTTACTGGAATAA
This sequence comes from Hystrix cristata, assembly GCA_004026905.1. Classification (NCBI taxonomy): domain Eukaryota; kingdom Metazoa; phylum Chordata; class Mammalia; order Rodentia; family Hystricidae; genus Hystrix; species Hystrix cristata. Next base: position 25,458 of record PVJO010001373.1, on the reverse strand, counting down.
TTTAAATATTAAGCTTGTGAATGCATTCACAAAAAAGAGCCTAATATCATTATGATTTTCTTGTCTATGTTCTCTTTTTCTAGATGCTCCCAAAGTTACCATGCCTGTGGAAACCCCAGGATACTACATGCAGCCAGGCCGAATTCCCTGCTCTGTTGAGAGTCTTTTGCCCTTTACCCTGAGCTTTGTTCGAAATGGAATTACACTTGGAGTAGAGCAGTATTTAAAGTGTGTAACTATTTCTATCAGTAATAATTTACAGCATTAAAGATGTTAGTACCAATAGGTACTTATTTTAGTGCCCTCTTTTCCGGGCAGTTTTTACTTACTTACTTCATGATCTTGTAAATATAGCAGTGAACAAAAAAGACATACAGGTGTGTGCCCTGGTAGAACTCATATTGTCATGGAGAGAGAGACAGAAAAATCAGATGATGAATGTACTCTAATAATATAATAAGTGCTAGAATACATTCAAGGGATTATTCAGATTTCATAGGATATGAATTTTATATAACCTGAGGGTCTTGTGTGCAAACAGACTACAGAGCTATAAATATAGTAAATAGGTACCAGATCTTGGAAAATGACCTTGCAAAGGAAAGGCCCTGAGGCTTTAGCACTATTGGCTTTGAGGTAAACATGTCTCTGAATGTGATATAAAGTGTTATGATAAGTGAATTTGATGAGTGTTCTAGAAAGAAGTAGAACAAATTAATTAGAAAAAATGCTGGTAGTTGGGGTGTATGTGGTTTTGGGCAAGTTGCAGTTTTAAAACTCAGGTTAAGGGGTATTTTGGCCAAAGACCTGAGGATGGTGAGATAGATGGTCTATCAGACAGCCAGGGATGAGAGTTCACACACCAAGAAGAGCAATACAAATGCATGAAGACCAAGTGGACTGGGTGTGGGGGAAAGAAATCAATGAGACCAGTGTGGCAGGCCCGGTGTCCCAGGAGGCAAGTAGAAGATAAGGTCAGGGAGGTTGGATGTGGGTGGCAGGTGGGCTTGCAGGTGGCTCAGAAATATGTGGGGCTACTGCACAGAGCAGTCCACACAAGTAGGCCAGAAGGCAACAACTTTTCCTTGGGAAGTTGAGTGACTTTTTAGAAAAATATAAGTGATCTACTGATAAAGATTAAATAGACCTTGAAAACTGGAGGAAAATGATTTCTGGAAAAATGTTGCTTTTTGAAGTACCATGAAACAAACTACATTTTGAGAAAAAAAATGGGAATTATTTTGCCAACATTTTACACTGTTAGTTCAATATTAACATAACTTCCATAAGTTATTAAATATCTGACCGTCTTAGTTTATACCATCTATTTATGAGGAGTCATTTTTAAGCAAAAATGTGTGGTGAGAGTACTCATCGTGACTAGAATATTTTCCATTCTTTAAATATTGAATTGAGTGGTTTCCTGCTCCTTAAATAGTATATCTTGATGATTTACTTAGCTGCATATTTTTTAAGCAACAACATAACTGACCAAGATATTAAATGATGAAGCTACATAACTGGCCGATGAAATAAAAGAATTCTGCTTCCTGTTTAAATAATAGCATTCTTCAAAGACACTTCAGATTCTTTATAAACATTAATTCTTTAATTCCACACAATTCCTGGGAGGTAAGCCACAAGAATTCTTTTCCTCATTTTTCCAGCTCTGTGGCCCACAGATATGACATGCCTTGCTGACATGTACTAAGCTCTTCTTGGATGTGAGGCTAGAGACAAAATTAGGCATGAGTGATGAGAGACTGATACTCTAATCCTGATTCACTAGTATGTCTCTGCCCTGGCTTTCCTCGTAATGTGAAACATGTGACTTAGTCTTTGTTTATGTCAGTCGCTTTGGTCACCAGGGAATGTAATAGGGAATCACTTTGCCCTAACAACAAGACACATTTCTGTTGGACATGTTCTTTTTCTTTCCCCAAAGTCCATCCTTTAAGAACGTTAAAGAATTGAGGCTATATAGTGCTTCTGTCAAGTGAGAACTCTATGTGAAGAAGAGAATTACTGTCATGTACTGTTTCATAAACAGGAGGAAACTAAGCCAAGTATAACTTTAAAGGATTCTTCAAACAATAAGCAAACTGGTTATGTATCTTTGAAAACATTACTTGTCATTTCAACCCTCCTATTTTTTAAAATGAAAGATTTAGAACTAGAAGAATTGTCACTTTGTGTTCTACGATTTCCAGGAATCTAAATTCTTGGTGATTTCTAATACAGTATATGTTTGGTTCTGAAGTGGACAGTGCAGAGAACACCAAAGATGTATGTATTCTAAATTCCTGTTTTCCTGGAACTTGGAGTACCTCCTAGATAGTAACGTTTTCAAACTTGTGCCTAGCATACCACATCTAAGCATTCAAGATACTGTTTAAATAACCAATACAGAATAGTTAAGAATATTCCATTTTCTTCTGAATGTGACAATAAGAGCCACTGACGTATAGTGTACATGGAACTGAAAAAAAAAATTAATGGATGTGAATATTTTCAGTTAATATATAGAGCAATAATGTTTAGTTTTTCACTTTCCTGATGGTAAGAAATTATGACTTAATTTTGTTTTACAAACATTACGTCAGTGGTAAAAATAAGTTAAACTCTGTAAGTTCTTCATGATTGTTTGATGGTGCGTATAGTGTGTCTGGGTGGGGAGAAATCTGGAGATATTCCTCCAGCGGTATGACCTCTTATACCACTTTTAGATTCGGTGGATGGTGCCTTGATATTGTCATGAGGCGTTCGCCTTTTTTGGTCTTGAATTTAGAAAAATACGAACAGCTACAGATGATACAAGAGAAAAATTATGAAAATATTTATGACATGTCAAATGTATTTTAAAATAGTGTAATGCCTATATTTTAGATCATTAGACTCTTTCAAACAAGGATTAAATACCTATAACTAAGATGTTTCCAAAAAATGAGAAATAATTTGGACAGTATTAGAAGACAGAGAATAAATATTATTATTAATTGAAAGAATAGTATTAATGAATGAATGCATAATATAGCAGAAGATTCTTTTAGCCTAAATGATAGAATTTGATTTAAAATGGATACTTTTTTAAAAAAAAATTGTATACATAGATTGAATCAGATATTGTCTATAGTATCATGTACAACTTACGTGTAAGAAAATCACGAAAAATTTTTCTAGTTGGAGTTGAAAACTTCATTTCCTACCTTCACATTTCTAATAACCTAGTTCAGTTGCTTTGGTTAGGATCTGCACTGAACATGGTCAAAAACTGGAAAAGATAGGGGAAAGAAGAGATTTAACATTTATCAGCTCTGTTATATTTTAACATAGCTAGAAAGTGTTTCTCTAAAGAAATTTGCAGGCTTCATAATTTATTGGCATCGTTGTGTTGTTTGCTCTGAGTAGAAAAGTTTAACTCTCTAGTTAAAGAAGTGTGTAATTTTAAAATAATAATTCTGCAGTTTTATCAACTTATTTTCTTTACATTGTTTCTTTGAATGAATCTTTTTTCAAAGGAATGAATCTGTTTGAAGGAATCTTTTTGAAGGAATGAATACTTCATAAAGAAATAGCAGGATCATCGTTTCAACTTGGTCTTGTTTTTACAGCAACTAAATTTTTCCCATTTCTTACCCCCAGAGAATCTGCCAGTGTGAACTGGGATATTGAAAAGGTCACTTTGTCTGATGAAGGTTCCTATGAATGCATCGCCGTCAGCAGTGCGGGGACTGGACGGGCACAGACATTTTTTGATGTATCAGGTACTTAGCACTACATTCTTTTGTAGTTGCTGGCATACTACTGTAGCTATAGAAATGGGATGTTTGCTAACTAGTTTGTGTTTACCCAATGGTGTTTATGATTTAAAAAAAATAATTTGTCTACCTCACTGGATTGTGAACTCAATTCCTGGCTTCACCATATACTAGCTATGACCTTCCTTGTGCCATTAAAGACTCAGTGTCTTAGTTTTCCTAAGTGTAAAATGAAGATAATAAGAATAGCGGTCCGTATCACGGGGAGAAATTGTGAGGATTAGATGTTGGGTATAATATATGTAAAATACTTAGAAGAGAGCTTATCACATAGAGACAATATGCAGTTATTGTTAGTATTTTTAGTCATCATTATTCTAAGGTATTATTACTTTTTTGAGATAACTATATGGCTTTTCCCTTTGAGAAAATAAAGTTGTAGCATAGGATCTAGTCTGATAATAACAAGATTAAGCATCCCCTTTCATTCCCATATCCATAATGAGCAAAGTATTTTAATGAATGGATTCTGACTTCTAAATTGAAGAAAATAGTGGAAGCGAGCACATTCTAGGAACACAGAGTCTCAGTGTCTACAGTATTGGTATAAGAAGAGAAGAAGTAATGGCAATTATTTCAATATATATTTCCCAGAAATAGATAGGATCCAAAGTTCATATTTTATAAGGTAAATTACATTAAAATAAATAATGTTTTCCTCTGATCTCCCAGAATTCATAGGGAAAATGTCTCCTATACATAATAAATGATCAGAATTAAGCCAATTAGTGTATATCTGTATATTAAACTTTGTTTTGACTGCTTTTGGACTTGTATTGCTATGAGTTCAATAGCAACCTATTTTGAGCTGAGTATCGCTGCTGCTGATTTATAGCAATCTATATATTTGTTTTTAGTATTGGTTTACATTTTCTTGAGATAATTTAAGATAAAAATTTCAATTATAATACTGTTTAGAAGCAGAGGATAAATCCAAGCTGAACTTTGAAACAGATGCATGTAAGTTGGGCAAACATGTTTCTCTTTCAGTAAAACTATTTGTATTCTTTTACTCTTAGAAAAATAAAGATTGTTCTCTGAAAAAATTCAGCAAGTTGACGTACGTCACAAACTATTTGGTTTTTCATCTCCAAAAATTATGAAAAGCATTGAAATTGTTGTCAACATTGCTCAGCTTCTGGAAAAGCAAGCAGTTGAGCACTTCAGTATTTTACCAGAGGTGTTGATTAGGAGAAGGAAAACAGGGAAAGCAGCTTGAGTGAGTTGATTCAGACAACTTGCATCAATAACTGAGAAGCACCAGTAAGAACTTGTGAGTTGTTATGAGTTTGGCTCTGTGGCGACAGGGACTTGTGCTGTTTGTGTATCCTGCATGTGCCCTGCTAGGATTGGTCTCTGCCAGCCAGGCAATAGTGTAAATAGGAAATTGTTTTCAGGAATTGTTTCCTACTCAATTATGAAAGAAAGGGCCAGAAGCACTGATAGTAATGGCAGTGGCTAGAAGAGCGGAAATAAGGAGCAAGCACCCCTTAGATGTGAAAGAGTAGACATTTCTTTTGGAGGTAGCTGTCGCCTAGCTAGCAGGTTTCATCTCCACCTGTGGTGAATTTCCCTTAGCCCAGGCTGAGATCGCAGCTGGGAAGCCCTAGTGCAACTGTGTATCAGCCCACTGAGATGAGGTGTCAACTCACAGAATACTCAGATCTCATATTTTGCAAAGGAGTATAGTGGAAGATAGCGATATTTTTGTGTAATTCCTGTAATTATATTGTACGAAGTCAAGGAGAAGTTTCTTCATCCAAGAGCAGTTTAAATAAAAGTAAAATTTCTAGCAATATGTAACCTCAGTATTTTTAGCACTTTGTTGTATTTGACAAGTTTAAGGATTTTTGGCTCATCAAAATGTTAGTTTTTGACTGCTTTAAATGCAAAATGGATGAAGAAAGCATTGTATTTGACTGAATACAATTACATGGAAACCACTGAATAAAACTGAAGAAGTACCAAAATCTCATTCTTTTCCAATGATATATAGTAGTTTAGTTTAATACTGACTGCACAGTTGTATTAATTTCTCTGTGTTGATTTTTTTATTTAACACAAAATTCCTCACCCAGTATACATACACACATACACACAAACACACATGCACATGCACTCAGAGTATTCGAAATCGTGGATTTAAGTAAAATTCTGAATATAACAAACTTACTGAGGGCATGTCAGTGACAGGAAACCTTAAACTATAATTCTATGATATTCTTCTAGAACAGGATAAGACTTGGAAGTAGTCTCGCATCATCTCACCATTTTATAGCTAAAGAAACAGAAGCCTAGAGCAAGCTAGTAACCCTTTTGGATGGGTAGGTGGTGAGGAGTAGATTTCTGGCCTGCTGATTCTCAGTCCAGTAGTCCTTAATGTCCTAAGGCCTGTGCTTGTACCCTGCTGTACCTTCAATACACTTGCACTGAGGAAAGACATTTTTAATACTCCCAGAACTAAAACATCTAGTAATTATAATCTTAGCCTCTTTTACAAACTGCTGTAATTCTCTTTCACCACTCCTCTCTCCCTGCCAAATTTACATATGTATAAATATGTTATTGTGCAATATCTCTAGGTATTTGTGCGGTGGTAGTATCATACGTCTCAAACTTGTGTGTGTGTGTGTGTGTGTGTGTGTGTGTGTGTGGTGGGGCTGAGGGTTGAACCCAGTGCCTCGTGAATGCTAGGCAAGCACTCCAGCGCTGAGTTACACCCCAGTCCTATTTCAGATCTTATCCATCCATACCAGTTATTTCAAAGTTGCCATTTTACTTTGCAATTTATATTTGAAGGAGAAATAGATTCTGAGGCAGAGTTTGAGCATTATTGGGGATTTCTCCAAGAAAGCACCTGAAACAGATGGTGGGGAAGTGGGAAGAAATGAACTGCAGTGCAGTTGCAACAAGATCCTCGCCTGATCCTACGAGAGCTGTGGAGCTGGGACAGCCCCACATTGGGCTGGGCCTTCCTTCTACCACTCAGTGGTTATTGACTGAGGGCTGCACCTAGAAGGGGCCTAATTTCAGCATGTTAGCGTCATGGGACCTTTGAGCTATATGAGGTCTTTAAGGTCACTTATTTTAATGATCTCATTGTTCAGATAGGGAAACAAAACGGCCATTAAATTGACTTACCTAAATTCACACAGCTTTGTAGGGGTAGGACCTGATAGACTGTGATTGCCAGATTCAGCAAATAAAAAAGCAGGATGCCCAGTTTAAATTGAATTTCAGGTAAGTGTGTCCCAAATGCTGCATAAGCCATAGTAAAATACTATTTGATGTTTATCTGAAACTCAGATTGAACAGTGTCTTTTATTTTATATGTCAACCATAGCCAGGCTGCAGTCAAAACTTCCTAATTTTGTCATGTATTGTTTCCACTAGATTCACTTCCTCTTTTTATCAAAGGTTCTAAAAGCATGACAGAAGGATAAAAATTTGTTTATTTTAAAAAGTAATTTAAAAATAGCATTCAGAAAAAGTTTGATATAAAAGGATAAATATAATAGAAAATGTACAAATATTTGTATTGCTCAGAAATAGCCAGTATGGTTTTTGTCATGTTTGCTTCCAGTCTTTATTCTAGGCTTGTGATATTTGTCTGCTTTTGTGTATAGCTTTAAATACATTGGAGTGAGCTTAATCTTGAATATCTGACATGCTTTCATATATTAACTAAAACAGACAAATTTTCAACTAGCAAGTAGCATCAGTTTTAATGGCTATATTATTTATAATGGATTGCTACAGGAGATCATTTTAAAGCATTTGGCAGAGTGAGCTATAAAGAGAGAATTTAGATTCAGCTTCAAAATTAAAGCCATGTGGAATTCTCTCTGGAAATACTGGTTAAATATCTAACAATTGGGTTTCGAACAACTCTGAAATATGCAAGTGTTCATTACTCAGTGCCTTTTGTGTACATGTTACTATGGCTACACATGTATTGAAGTACATGTCTACCTTCCCCCATTCTTGCCTGGAGGTTGCTGGTCTTACTCTAGTGTTGTACTTGGTCTTCTTAGCAAGATTGTAACTTTTCTTGAAACCAGTACTGTCATATTTTTTGCAATGTCTGCCATCCTTGTGTACACTCTAACCACTGAGCTAAATCCCCGGCCAACAATATATATTTTTAAAATTTAAAAAATCTATATACTACCTTTATCAAGTTGAAATAAAATATTTGCCTCATTCCACAATCCTAAATCTATCCAGCCATATCTTTTTGTTAGGTCTCTTTGGTGGGTACCTTTACAGCTTATAAATTTGGATTTGAGTATTCATTGGTATGTAAACGTACAGTACTTTTTAAAGTGTCTTTTAACTAGTTAATTGGGAGGGAGCCACTGTAATATGTATTAATCAGTAAATTCTGTTGTATTACAGCTTTGTTACCTAGATACTCAGTACTTACTCATTCAGTTTTTAAACCACATACAGTATACAGGTGAGCACTATGGCTTTTAGGTCTCTTGATTTGAATCTTTTGATTTCATGCAGAGCCCCCTCCAGTCATCCAAGTGCCTAATAATGTTACAGTCATTCCTGGAGCGAGAGCTGTTTTGACATGTCTTGTCATCAGTGCTGTGGATTACAATCTGACCTGGCAGAGGAATGGCAGAGATGTTGGACTGGCAGAGCCAGCAAGGATTAGGACATTGGTCAACCTCTCGCTGGAGTTAAAGAGTGTGAAAGTCAGTGATGCTGGAGAGTACCATTGTGTGGTTTCCAATGAAGGCGGATCAGCAGCTGTTTCAGTTTTCCTCACAGTGCAAGGTACTGTCCTTATGTAATTTCTGAATTATGGTGTCCTTCAATCTCTGACCTTCCTCATAAGCTATCTGAGAATGACAGTATCTGTCAAAACAATTAGTTTTCAATGAAAGAATGCTTGGATGTCCTCAGTTCTCTAAACTTAAGATGAAAACATCACTAACAAATCAGCAACTTTACTAAATTACAACTAATTCTAATATTTTAGGAGAATATGAAAATTCTTTCCAGATGATTTAGTAGTTGCATATTCTCTAGCCTATCATGTGGATTTTTAAAAAAATTCTAATTGTTTCATTAATTGGTCCAAAAATTCCTTTCCAATTTAAATAGTATATTATTGCATATATTGTTGATTTACTTTAATTTTTAAATTAAATTTATCAACTCTTTTTTTTAACTAATATGCTTTAAATAAAATTTTAAGATATTTCCTATCTTGGTGAAATTTTTTGAAATTTAAGCAGAGTTGTTTTTCTCTGAATTCTCTTACACAATGTTTAATGGAAATAATGATAAATAATCTTGAATTATGTCTATGCATACATAGACCAAATGTTCAAATAGCTGAAAACAAGTGTGTTAACCATCTGGTTTAATGGATACATATATTTCAGAACCATCAAATGAAAATCAGAAACTGCTTCAAAGTTTCTCTTTTAGTAGAATCATTTTGCTTCTAAATACCTGCAGACCAGCTGAAAGTCTTAATGTGACAGAATTACTGTTGGCAGTTTTTCACTCCTAAATTGAAAGACTTGGTTGCTGCCTCAGCAGAATATTTAATTTCAAAACATTTATGTGGGAGACTATATCAGAATTGGGCCTGGCTGTTTGGTAATAGTATTAGAAATAACTTTGTAATATACCTGATGTAGTATTCTCAGATAATTATTTTTAGCAAGGTTGTCTAAGAAAATTACCATTGTATTTCAGGGTTAACTCTTAGAATGTTATTAATAACAAGAAAATGACAAGAAAGTGAAAGTACCGTGAGAATTAACAGAATGGTTAACATCTGATTACAGTTTTCTCCTTGGTAGTTGATACATATTTTACAATTTGAATGTGTTTCTTTTGGTAGTTGAGCTAGTGAAACCTCTAGGGAACCATTTGCTTTTGTAACTCGTTCACTACATTTCCATATGGAAAATGCCTAGGTAACTTGAATCAATTCACGTAGCAACTTGGGTTACTGGAACTCTGGAGTGATTTTACCAAACTGATTGTGTCAGATAAATACTAATGGACTTTTGGAATTTAATATTGGTTCTTCACTTAACATCTCTTAAATGGGATTATAAAATGTCATCAGAGACCCCCTTGTTTCCTCAAGCTAGTTTTTTAGTCCATGTTCTACTTAGTTCATTAGACCAGTCATTTTCAAGCTTTCATGGATAAGAATAATCCAAGGAATTGTTTTTTAAAAAACAGATTTGTAAGCTCATATTCAGAGATTATTTCCTTATGTAGTATGGGGGCTGGGCATCTCTGCTTCTTGGTAGGGGATACAGGGCATTGAAGCCCAGGGCTTGTCCAGTGAGCTACATCTCCAAGCACCTTTATTTTTTTATTGTGAGCCAGAGTCTCGCTAAGTTGCTTAATTGCTCAGGGTTGGCTCAAACTTCAGGTCCCCCTGCCTCAGCCTCCCAGAGTGCTGAGATTACAGACGTGCAACATTATGCCCAGCTTGCACTGACATTTTTTTACAGACATCTCAAGTGATACCATAAACATTTTCTGAAAATTACATTTGAATTCATTCTACAGAACAAACTTTATGATGTAAAAATGTGTATCTTTAAGGGAGCTCTTGACTCTCATCTTGCTGGTAAAATAGAGTTATTATTCAGTGCTTTGAATAAGTGCTGAGATAAGATGTTTGTTTTAATCCATTTTTTTCCTATAACAGAATATTTGAGATTGAACAGTTCCTAAAGAAAAGAGATTTATTTTGGCTCACAGTTCTGGAGGCTAAGACATCCAGTGGCATAATGCCAGCATCTGTTTGGCTTCTGTCGAGGGCCTCATGCTGCCTCCTAGTATGGCAGACACACCAGAAGGCCAGCTGGTGTGTAAGAGACGAAGGACTGGGTGGGGGAGGGGGGCAGCCTCAATTCAAAACACCTGTTCTAGCAGTGACCTAATCACCTCTGAAAATCACCACTGAACGACATTAGCACAAGAAACCAAATTTCAACTTGAGTATGGGAAGAAATAAGCTATATTTAAACCATGGCAATGTTATATAATGCATAAAACATAAATCCAAAACATACGGCTTTACATCATTGCTAGATAGTCTGTATGATGGCTTGTGATATAAATCTGTTTAGAGTCACTCTATTATGGCGTGTCTTGTTGGCCTGGAGGTTGAGAGGCCCATTTTAATGAAAAATGATGTTTTAAACATGTAACAAAATGTACTTTAAAAGTGATCACATTTATTAATAAGAAGTGGACTAGAACTTTCTGTGTTATGGGCTGTCAAAAAACTATGAATCTCCTATTAAGAAACCATGTATAGTTCATGAGATAAACTGCTATACCCAGAGGTAAAATTCATGATAATATGAGATGACTGTAAACTACTGACAGTAAATCTTAAATTACTAATTAATTGCAATTTTGTACAATTTAATGTTTTTACAAGAATAAAAATAGGTCTAGAAATTTAAAAGGTAAAATAATTACTTAGATTGAGTATACACTTTAGGAATAGTTTTCTCATTCACAGTGTAATCAATAACTTAATTCAATAGCCCCATTTATGTTGTTGTTCTTCCAAAGTTGTGTTTGTGAACTGTTCCTATCTTGAATAACTATAAAGACATAAAAATCCAGATTTAAAAATTGTTTGTAGTAATTTTTTAAAATAAAATTAGCAACAGTTTTCTGGTTGAAGATAGCATATATACCAAAGAGTAAAATATCTATAAAGTCTCCAAAAAAGACAACTGAAAAATAATAAAAACTAGTGACAACAGCAGCAAAATCTGTAGGGAGAAATATATATATATGTATATAAAATATGTATAATATTTAGTGTTTATTTATATTTTAAGACCAGTGTGATAAAAATCTCAACGGTGACCCATCTTTATTCTGTTCACATGAAAACAGGAAGGATGTACCTTTGTCTCTCTGTTACATAGTTCGCTCCAAAAAGAAAACGTTGCTCCAGGAAGAAGTACCATTTCCTCAGACTCATTACTAGCTCCAGCTCTGACTACTAGTTGGAAGCAGGACAGAAAATGAACAGACAGCCTGATCCCAGGTAGAAAATTGTAAGCTGGATATATGTAACTCAAGATGCATGTTTTTCACCCGCAAAAATATTTGCAAGCAAGAAAGACTTGATAGGCGTGTAAGTTAGGAATTATAGAGACAGGGTAGCTGAAGGGCGTCACATCTTGGCCAGAAGAGCTTCACAGATGAGAGATGGACAAGGAGCCATGCGCATCCGCTCACTGAGCTGCAGAGATGAAAAGGATGCTCAGCTCTGACGGCAGTGGACAGAGAATGGAGCCGGAGCCATCCGAACCTTTGTTGAAAGACATTGAGTCTGGATTGGTGCCATTTCATTTGAGCATGAATAAATAGAAAGCTCTCAAAACAAATAAAACAGGGAGAAAAGAAGCATAGGACCCAAGAAAAAAACACTGAGGAACAAAACAAGGGGTAGGGAAGGGAAGATTTAGAAGAAATGAATGCTTTGAAAATGATTTATTCTGGACTGGGAAAAAATGTTTGGGATCATCAATGTCTTTCCAAAAGACGTAGCTTCTTTTAAATGAAATTATATATTTATAAGGCTAAGATGAAAGGAAGATAGCAAGTGTGATGGAACCAGTAAGACAGCATTTGATGTTAAAAAATACAGTATTAGTAGATGACTGAATAGAGGTGCCCCACTTGCCACTCTGCCACAGAGTGCCTTGAAGAAGGATCAGGGAAACAGAGGAAAAGCTCTTTCAAGGAGAGTGAGTGAAGCACTCTGGAAATTAGGAAGGAAGTGATGGGAACCCATGGTGAGTCAAGATGACAACATAGAGCACAACAAAGCAATTTGTAACTTCAGTTGGTCAAGGGGAACTTGACACTGCCGGGAAAAGATAAGCAGGAAAATGTCAGCAACCTACATCATAGGAGCAGCCAGTTGTCCTAACTACAGGATAATTCCATGGTCCTTACAAGTTTTAAATCCAGTTTGGGAAGGTGGGTGGTCTAAGAGCCTTCTGCTCCAAAACGGAACCCACTCTGGCCCTCTCTTCAGCACCCCAGGAACTCAGATTACTAAAACAACCACTTTTAGATGCTATGTTGGCTTAGAGGTTAGCAGCTGACTCTCTTATGCCACCAGAAGCCTTAGGCTGGTACACTTGTCACCGGGTGGAAGACAACCCCATCAGCTTCCTGCAGTACTAGAAACAGCAGCTGCCACAAGGACAACCATGAGTCTCCCCTGTACTTGCCTTGTAGGAACCAGGGAAGGTCTCCTCCCCAGCCCACAATAGTAGCTTGGGAGCATAGCTAATTATTGTTGAGAAATCCTGACTTCACTCCTATCTGTCCATTAGGGGCTAAGAAATGTCTCAGCTGCTTCCTGAAGCTCCAAGAACAGAGCTACTAGCAGCCACAACCCCCAGCTCCACTTGCACTCATCCCTCAGGAACTAAGAAAGGTCTCCTTTCCAGTCCCTGGGTATATGATTGTAGCTACTATCGCAGAGTCCTCGGTTTACCCACTAGTCCACTGGGGCCTGGGGAATATCCCCACTGCTTTTTACAGCCCTGGCCTCCAGCAGCACCTGTGTTTTATTGAGCAAGAGCTGAAGCGGGTCTCTTTTCCAGCCCATGGCCTTGGGCCTGCTGCTGCTGGTACAGAAAGCATCTGATTCACCCAACCTTGTCACTGGGGACTAGGGAAAGTCTACCTGGGTCCTGCACCTCCAGGACTATGGCTACAGATGCCACAAGCCTTGTCCCTAGCAGACAAGTGACACAGTGACATAGGGACATTTCTATCCATATTGTACAGGTCGGGCCTGTAGATCCCAAAGCCACAAGCCCCAGCACCACCCATGCTCAACCTATGGGACTTAGGGAAGATCATCCCTACATTTTATATCACCAAGACAATGGGTACCAGCACCACAAGCCAAAATATTAATTGCATATGCCCCAGAAGAACTAGCGAAGTTCTCCTCAATAACCCATGGATACTGGACCACAGCTGCTTGTGCCAAAAGCCCTGTTACTAATTGTACCTGTCCCTTAAGACCTGGAGAAAGTATTATCTAGGTCTCATATCTCCAAAGAAGAGGCTAATAGCACTACAAGCTCCAGAACCGCCTTCATTCACTCATGGAACATTGAGAAGATCTGTTTTGTTTTCCAAAATATCATGTCCAGAGTTAATATGGTTACAGGCCTCAGCGTCACTGTACTCATCCGTGGGACATAGAGAAGGTCATATCCCATCCTGTGGATCCAGAACCATGGCTTTTTACCCTCATGTCCTTTGACTCAGGGGGCCAAACTGCCAGTGCCACACCCTTGGTGTCACCTGTGCCTACTCTTAGGGACCTAGTGACAGTCTTGCTCACACCCTGCACCACTGAAACTGTGGCCCCGTGTCATCAGGGCTTGACTCTGTGAAACCTGAGGACATACACACTTTTGGAAGCTTATGTCCACTGCAGAGTCATACAACTATCTTTGTGAACTGCTGTCAAAAGACATAGATTAATTGAAAGATAATAAATGATATGCAACTATATGCTGCCTACAAGATACTTGTTCCATTTTGAAAAATACACAGACACTATAAGTGAAAGGTTGGAAAACAGCATGTTGCAAAATTGGAAACCAGTGGCAACCAGGAGTAGTTATATCAGGTAAACTAAACTTTGATAAAACTGCAAAAAGAGATAAGGTCATTCTGTATTGATAAAAAGATCCATTTAGCAAGAAGATATAGCAATTGTAAATATATATGCACCCAACATGGGACCATTCATATACACAAAGCAAATATTATATTTAAATGGAGAAACAGACTCTATATAATCGTAGTACAACACTTCAGCACCCTAGTTTCCTCAGCCAGCAGATCATCCAGACAGAAAATCAAAGACTCATCTGATTTGAACTATACCATAGGGCAAAAGGACCTAATGGACATTTACAGAAAATTTTATCTAATAGCAAGAGAATACACATTCTTTTCATCAGCAGTTGACATATTCTTCAGGATAGCTTATATATTGTCATAAACTAAGCCTCAAACTTAAAAATACCAAAATCATATCATGTATCTTCTCTGACCACAGTGGAATAAAACTACAAATCAACAATGACAACAGCAAGAATGGCAAAGAAATAAACACCTGGAAATGGACTAACATACTCTTATATTACTAATGGGTAATTGAGAAAGGGAAATCAGAAAATTTCTAGAAATGAGAACAACAACACAACATATCAAAATCTATGAGACGGCCAAAGCAGTACTGAGAATAAAGTGTACAGCAATGAGTGTATAGATAAAAAAAATGAAGGATCTCAAATAACCTAAAAAAACACCTCAGGAATTTAGAAAAGCAAAATTACGTGAATGAAATAAATAATAAAGATCATAGTATAAATAAAATAAAATCAAAACAAAAAAATGAGTAAAAAGATTGATGAGATAAAGAATTGGTTGACAAATCTTTAGCTAGACTAACCAGAAGAAAAAAGAGAAAGGATCCAGACTTAAATAAAATAAAAGGTAAGAAAGGTTACATTACAAAGGACATCACAGAAATAAAAGGTATTATAAGAAACTACTATGAGTAATTATATGCTATAAAACTAGAAAACCTAGGAAAAAGATGAAGTTTGAATACATTCAATCTACCAAAATTGGATCAAGAAGAAATAGAATATCTAAATAACAGGTAACAAGATTGAAGCAGTAATTAAAAATCTCCCATCTAAAACAAGTCCAGGACCTGATGGCTTTACTGTTAAGGTCTATAGACGTTTAGAGAAAAATGAATTCCAGTTCTTCTTAAAGTACTCCAAAAAATTGAAATGGAAGACACTCTACCAAACTCTTTATGAATGCAAAATTGCCCTGATATCAAATCAGGACAAATATATGACAACAATACAACAAACCTCAAACTTCATGGTGAACATAAATGCAAAAATTTTCAATAAAATACTAGCAACCTGAATTCAGCAGTACTTCAAAGATCATACACCATGATAAGTGGCACTCGTCCAAGGTCGCAAGGGGAATTTAACATAAGCAAATCAATGAACACGATACAACAAACCAACAGAATGTAGGACAAAAACCATATGATATTTCAATAGATGCAGAAAAAACATTCGATAAGATTCAACATCTCTATGATAAAAACTCTCAACAAGTCAGGTATAGAAGGAACTTACCTCAAAATACTAAAGACTACATGTGAAAAATCCACATTCAACATCATCCCGAATGAGGGAAAAGTAAAGTATTTCCGTTAAGATCAGAAACAGGCCTGGCACAGTCCTGAAGTCTTTAAAACAGTCTTGGAAAAATTGGGTGAGAGGAAGAAGTCAAGGACATCCAAATTGGAAAGGAAGAAATTAAATTCTACATGTTTGCAGGTGGCATGGTTTTATACTTAGAAACACCTAATTATTCCACCAAAAAGCTGTTAGACCTTATAAACAAATTCATTAAAGATGCAGGATACAAAATCAACATATAAAAACAGTAGCATTTTAATGCATCAATAAAGAAGTTGCTGAAAAAAATTAAGAAAGTGTCCTTTCCATAATAGCTGCAGAAGTATTTAGGAATAAGTTTAACCAAGGAAATTAAAGATCTCAACATTTAAAACTATAAAACAATGATTGGAGATATTATAGAGGACACAAAATTGGAAAGATATGATGTGTTTATAGATCAGAATATTGTTTAGAAAGACCATACTACTAAAAGCAATTTATAGACTCAGTGCAACTCCATCAACATACTAATGATTTTCTTCACGCAATTAAAAATAATCCTATACTTCAACACCAAAGTAGCTAAAATTGTGGGGAAAAAACCCCCAACAATGCTGGAAGTATCACAACCCAATATTTGACTTTAAAACATACTACAAAGACGTCGTAAGCAGAACAGCATAGTACTGGCACAAAAACAAACACATGGACCAGTGAAACAGAACTGAGAACCCATAGATTAATCCATATTTATTCTGCCAGTCATTTTTGACAAAGGTTCCAAGAACATACATTGGAGAAATGTTGGTCTCTTCAATAAATGATGCTGGTAGAGTTGTACACGCATATGCAGAGGAATGAAACTAGATTCTTTCTTGTTAGTATACATAGGAATCAACTTACATGGATCAAAGACCTAAATGTTAAAGTTAAAATTATGAAATTACTACCAGAAAAACCCATAAGGGAGACACTTCAAGACATTGGAATAGGCAATGATTTCTTAGCTAGGACCATAAGGCATAGACAACAAAAATAAAAATAGACAAGTGGTATTATATCAAGCACAAGACGCTTCTACACAGCAAAGGGAGTAATCAACAGAATTGAGAAACAATGTACAGAATGGGAGAAAATATTTGGAAGGTATTCATTTGATGAGGAATTGATATCCAGAATATATGAGGAATTCAAAAAGCTGAAAACCAAAATAAACAAATGAACCAATTAAAAATAGGCTAAAGAACTAAGAGACATTTCTCTAGAGAAGGCATATAGATAATATATGAAGAAGTGCTCAATTGCACTGATAACGAGGGAAATACAAATCAAAACCATCATCTAACCCAGTCAGAAGGACTATCATCAAAAGACAGAAAAAGAAAAAATCCTGGTAAGGATGTGGAGAAAGGGGAGCTCTTATACATTGTTGGTGGGAATGTCAATTAGTGCAGCCATTGTGGAAATTGGTATGAAAATTTTTTGAAAAACTAAAATAGAGCTGGGCTTGGTGGTCCATGCTTTTAACCTCAGCACTCAGGAGGTGAGGAAGGAGGATCACTATGAATTTGAGGCCAGCCTAAGCTACGTGGTGAGGTCAAGACTAACCTGCACTACATAGTGAGACCCTGTCTCAAAAAACAAACAAACAAAATCAAAAAGAAAAAAGGAGGAAGAAAGAAAGAAAGAAAGTTCTAAAAATGGAACTACAGAATGATCTAACACTTCTGTTACTAAGTATGTATCCAAAGGAAATGAAATCATTATACCAATAAGATATTTGCAGTTCCATGTTTATTGCAGTGTTATTCACAATAGCTAAAATAGGAAATCAACTTATACATGCATCTGTCAATGAATAAAGAAAACATATATATACACAATAGAATATTACTCAGTTATAAAAGAAATGAAATCCTGTCATTTGTAGCAACATGGATTGAAGTAAAGATAATTATGTTAAGTGAAATAGGCCAGACACAGAAAGACAAATACCACATGTTCTCATTTATTTGTGGAAACGCAATCTCATAGAACAGAAAAGACAAATGATTACTAGAAACTAAGAATGGCAGAGGAGAAGGAGTATGGAAAGAAGTTTGAACATGATCACCAAAACACAGAATAATTGCTTCTGGTTCTTCAGCATAGTAGGGTAAATATCAAGTTAAATATTCTATGATATGTTTCTAAATTACTGGAAGAATATGAAATGCCCAACACATAAAAATTATGAATGTTTACAGAAATGAAAATTTGTTCATTAAACATACCCTGATTTTTTTCATTAAACATTGTGTCCATATGTCAAATGACTATAGCATATGCCATAAAGATGTACAAATATTATGTACCAATAGAAAAGGAGATGAAAAATATTCAAAATTATGATGCAAATCTGAATTACAGACACTAACATAAAAATAAAAATTGGGGACGTAATGCACAAATGACAAATCTTTCAGAATGCTAAGGCAAAGAACATAGTTGAATAAGACTTTTTTAAAAATAGGAATTAAAATACAGATCAGAACTTCAATCTAAGATTCATAGGTGTTTAAGAAACAGACAACCAAAACTAAAGGAATAGTCAGAAATCCATCCAGAGAGGAGGGTGCAGTGTCCAGGATGAGCAAATGAAGCGAGGTCAGTGAATGGAGAACTTTATCTAGACATATCTTGGCTGAAACTTTATATTACCAGTGTGAGGAAAAGCCTCCACAAGCACACAGACTAAGTCAATACATTGTAAAGAAGGGGATGAAAGCATACTGATGTCAGACTTCTGAAATATACTAAGGACTGCAAGATAGATAATTGCCCTGAATATCTGTCCGATTAGTCCCTTAGGGTATGAATACTTTCCCTAATTTTAGGAGGAATTGTTCCTTATCTTGGTGGGGAGCAGAAGACAAGTGAGATCAGATAACTCCTCTCCTCATCCCCTTGTCAGCTAGTCGTATCCTCTCAGTGGGGCTTTGGCCTTGCTTTTGGCAGCAGAGTCCAGCAGCAGTAACAGCTTGTGTCCCAGTGGCGCTCCCATTATTCTAACAAACTAGTGTTATCTATGTGCTCGTCTGCCTGGTCTCTTTTGTTTTCTACCTGACATCTAATCTCCTTTTGGTTTTGTTCTTTAAAAAATATGCTTCCAATGAATTCTTTTTCTGCTTAAATCAGCAGTTCTTTGCAATTGAAACTCCAACTGTCACAATAATGGGAAAGAAGATACATGTAGATTTGGAAGAAAAGATTGAGATCCAAGAATGTATGATCCAATTTAATTATCTTTCTTATAAAAAGCCATCAAAAGGGCATTCTCAAATGTTCCAGGGCTCAGGAAAAATACCAAAGTCCTAAGCCTTTTAAGATGATTTATTGAACAGGCAAGTTAAATGCCTGAACTAAATTTTTAGAAGAAAAAAGAAACCAAAAATTGGGGAGGCCATGGTGTCCAGGATTAGTAATTTTCCCTTGGTAACTATTATCAGGCTTGTTAGCATTTCATCAGAGCAGCCCTGATAAGTAAAGCCGACCTCAGAAACTGTGGCTGTGTGAAGAGCGTGTGAGAATGGGAATGAGTTGACATGCTCATTTCAGTATGTGAATTCCTTATTCTGAAGGTAATAGTGTAATTAGACAAAGGAAATTCCTTCAGAAAGGGATTTCCTTTAGCAGGGTTTACAAGGCTCAGAAGTTTAGCTACATAAACAACCAAATAGGAGCTACCACACCACTGCTATGCTAGCAAGGAAAAACAGAAAAAAGATCCATGTGCATAAAAATGTGAATATTGATAGTTTGGGGCAGTGAAATTATAAGTGACATTTTTCTTGTGCTTTTCTGCATTTGCAAAAAATTAAATAGGAATGGATTGTTTTAAAGTTTGGAATAAATATACAAAATTCTTTTTAAAGTTCACATTAATTTTATTGGGGGATTGAATTTGATATAGGGAATATATTTTCTCTTTCTTTTTACATATCCTTCAAATACTTTATCACTTTTATATTGAAAATAAGTAAGATGATAAAAAGATAGTTTAAAATAAGAAGCAAGAATAAAAATACCTCAAAAAGAAAAGCAAGAAAACTTACGGTAAGTTTGTAGTTCGGATTTATCAGAAGAAATCTCTCTTACCTGGCTTATGTAAATGGGAGTACAGAATATGAAATAAGGATCTATCAAAGTCCCTGAAATATTGAAATGCTTAATGCTAAAATTTCATCTTGGAGAAGGTAATTTGTCCTACAATTTATTAATAGGTGAAAATAGTTCACTTAGGCATAAATATATGACTGCAGTTTTATCACTATGTACTAAGTGGTAAAAGTTCTTTTCAAATTAAGTACTGTAATTGAGAAATAGTGTCAGCTCATGCCATGAAATCATCGCTTTATAAAATAATTAAAAACTTTAAACTATATTATATTAAAACTAGAGAATCTACCACTTGATGTAAACTTAAAATAAGATCGTATACAGTGTGTCCATGGTGGCACCTGTCTTTAGCTGTCGTGATTTATGTTAAAGACTCAATTTTGTTTTTTCTTGTGATGTTGTCAACTCATTAGTAAACAAAAACTCCCATGACTAAGTTTTCTCTCCTGTATTAAAGTGTGTGTAATCTGTGAACTGATTCACCTCTGGAGATGGAAATCACTTCTTCACAGAAGCTCTCACTTTTAATTTCTGGGTGCTAATGATCTATCTGTGTTGTTAATTCCATAATTAGAAGAAATAGACATTCTTAATCTTTAACTCTTTTATTCCATCTTTGTTTAAATATAACCTCTACTACCAAAGACTATTGTAGCAGAATTCTGAATAACTCACCCTGTAGGAAGAACTTATTTTGATTAATAAAATCCAACTAGCAGGAAAGATTACTTTGAAGAAATCTGGCAAATATGAAAGTTATTACCCTAGAATTACTAGTCATCTTGAAACTTGTTTCATGAGGCTGCTTATTTTTCTTCTTTGAAATCCCCCCCCTTTTTTTTTAACAGTATGAGATCTTTTTTACAATAGTAAGCATGTGGAATTTACCTGAAGCCTCTTAGAGTCGAGATGCTGACCTGACTTGCCCCTCAGATAAGATTGCTTGTAACTGGATAACTTATTTGGGAAGTTTATCTCATATCTATAAAATGTCAGAAGTTACTGTACATATTAAAAAATCTCTTTGGCCTCTAACAAGTACCTACCACAGGGAGCTGTTTGTAAATTAAAAGGTATCATGAAGCAGTTAAATGTGAAGTGTCAAGTTACAACTTTTTATGGTACAAATATTCATATTTGAAAGCCTAAGCATCTGGATTTTTGTAGTGCTAAATTATGGAGTAAGCTGCTTTAAATCTTTTCTGAACCAAAGTGGCATCTAATAAAAGGAATAAATGCAGACTTTCAATTGATAACTAAACTAGGCTTTCTTGTAAGAAAAGTTTAACATTCACTTAATTTGTTTGCCAAATGTAATCTAATGTCTCCATGTTAGGGGTAAGTTGCTGTTATAATACATTCCAATTCCTTGCAGTAAATTATAAGAATGAATATCATATGTTTCGTTTTCTTTTGCCTTTCATCCAGTGCATCTAAATTCTATAAAGATGTTTAGAGCACATTAATTATAGATAGAAGGAATTGTATCTCTCTAAAATTTAAAAGAGAAGTATAAGTTTTTAAATGGAACTTCCTGGAAATTTTAAAGAAATAGACTTTTTTAAGACTGTAAAAAGGCAAGGATGTGGATAACAATACATATTTCAAAAATATTCAAGAAATCTGTTTAAAGAGGCAGTAAACTACAAATATTCTTATTTCAGCAAAAATAGACCATTTAAAATTGTACATTGAGCCAAACCTGATGACTTTAAGAGTGGTAGGAGGAAAAACATCCAGATGTTATTATAGAGAATAAATGCTGGAATGTAATAGCTGGAGGAGAAATATTTATCCTTTCCACAGTGTAATGACTGCAAAACAGAGACAGACAGACAGACAGACACACACACACAGAGTGAGAGACAGAAAGAGAGAGACAGACAGACAGACAGAGACAGAGACAGAAAGAGAGAATGAGGAATCAGCAAACATTTCAATCCACTAAATTATTCAAACAAAATTACAAACATTTGAAAAATGTTGCGAATTCTTGGCATACAAGATGATACCTAATCCTCACAAACTGTAATATTATTTACTATGGTCTGTTTCCACTCACAGCACTCTGACACCAAATGTGTAGATTTTTTCCACACCAACAACCAAATTTCCAACTCTCTGAACACCAGTGAGGAATCTAACAGTTCAGTACTAATACCGACTACTTCAAGTTAACATTAAATGCCACCAAAGGCTCAGTTCCAAAAGATTGCACCCACTTCAGATGCCAAACATAAGTTCCAATCTCAAACACTTCTGACTCAAGCTGTAAATCAGAGGTTTGCACATGTACCTCAATAACTTGGCTAGAATGGCTTGCAGAACTCAAGAAGGCACTTATCAGTTTATTATGAAGCATAAACCAACCATTTACATTTACCATTTTATTAATGAAGGATACACTTGGATGGCAAGGGGCACGGCCCACATCTGAATTCTTTCTGTTGTTGTCCACTGTACAGAGAAATGCTTATATGTGCTATTAACAGATTTAGGTATAGGATGGTAGAGGAAAGTGGGACGAAAAGAGAAATGAAGTGTTCATAAGAACTGAGTACTCTGGAGAGTACTGAATTTCACCAAACACAGAAGGTACAAAGTTTCTGCAGGTACAAATACTGATGACCTGTACAGGTGGGTAAAGAAACTCTGAAGTCCCAGCTTTGTGTGTAACAACTACCTGGAGAAATCACTACTTGATTGTAATTCTCTGCCCACAGAGTGGACCAGATGGCACTTCGCAACATGCAACAGCTGGGATTGAATCTTTGGATTTAAGTAATGGTAGAGTAGCTGCTAAGGAGAGTTTTAGAGGAGAGAGAGAAAAAGAGAGAGAGAGAGAGAGAGAGAGAGAGAGAGAGAGAGAGAGAGAGAGAGACTCTTTAAATAAGGAGACAGAAAATGTGAGATGACTATGCTCTGAGCTCCCTCAAGGCAGGGCCCAATTTTATTCAATGTTATGTTTTTAGTGCCTCACATAAAGTTTGTATACTGTATCACATGCAGTGCCTGTCTATGGGAAGACTGAGCAAGGAGCAGAGTGTTTAGGCACCAGAAGTTTTGCAAGTATGAAAGATACTGATAACATGTATTAAAAATTGATTCAGATTTCCCCCAAGTATTAATTTCTTGAGCTATTATTTTATGCACTAGTTGTAAAATTACAAACAAATTCTCTTTCTGAAGATTAAGTATTTGTAATGAAACAACTTTTTGTTCTTTATAAGGAAGAGGATGTGATATTTACAATAAGAATTACAGTTAATAGTACAAAGTAGGGGCTGGGGATTTAGCTCAGTGGTTAGAGTGCTTGCCTAGCAAGCACAAGGTCCTGAGTTCGATCCCCAGCACCTCAAAATAATAATAATAATAATAATAATAATAATAATAATAATAATAATAATAATAATAATACAATGTAGGAATATTTATTTGTGCACTTAAAGAAAACTGTGTTAGGAGCTTTCCATTAATGAATTCTAAGACTGGTAGATGATGATTATGATGAAGTGCTCCTCATTTATGCCATGCCCCCGAGGCCCTCAGTGGTTCTATAGTACGTATACTTTCTTCATAATAATGAAACAAATATGAGACACACGCAGTGCCTCCATTAAAAATTCTTGTTTGAAAGGCCTAGCCCTGCTGTCCTATCCATTTGTTTATACATTTATTTACTAATTCATTTATTTACCACAAAAAATTAGCTGTCAGATGTTGTGCTGTTCATTGAGGATGTAAATAAGAAGGAAACAATACCCTTCTCTTCAAAAATTCCATAATAAATGAGGAAATAAAGCAACTATTTACAATACAGTGTGATAAGAACTACGTCAGGGTGCCCCGGAACCTGTAACTGTGACTGTGATGAGTACAGTTTGAGAAGGACCTCACAAGGTAGATGGCGCCTGAAGTGCCCACTGGAAGGTAGTCAGGTTTTGCCAGGTGAAAGTCAGGAAAGCCTCTCCAAAGGGAGAAAACTACATGTGCAAAGCCAGAGAAGAACGAGAACACAAATGTGGGCTGGAAGAAAGTGGGGGCAGAACAGAATATGAAGACCCATACTTATGATGGTACGATTTTCTTTTTTTCTAATGTATTTTGTAGCTCTTTCATATAGAATTGGAGAAATTATTTAATTTTATGGTTTTGTTGAGTTGGTTCAGCAGTTTTGACACCTGGAAAAAAGTGTGGTTGTAGTGATGCTCTGTGGTGTTGAAGATGGATAAAGAAGGAAGAGAAGGTTACAGTCATGGCCTGATGGACTGGACCAGAAAAGAAGGGAGAAAGTCGTGGCCATGAAGAATTGCAAAAGGGAAGTGTGGGATTCAGGGAGTGACAGCTGGAGGAATAGGAGGTTGTGAACCTTAGACTGGACTCATAAGGACATGTGATCTTCCAATCACATTGCGAAATACCTAACAACTAAGGTAGTGCATGAATTTATCTAGCAACATAAATCAGCTTCCGGGTTTTAAAGAACTTCCTTCAAGAAATACTAAGTAGCTCCCCTGTCCTATGCTTTAGGTTTTATGATTCTCATATATTTGTGTGAAATTATCTCTTTTTCAAATAGTGTAAGCAATTTTTGAGCCATTTTTGATAGTCAAAAAATGTTGATTTAGTTGAGACTCAATCAGGAGATATATATATATATGTTTTAGTTGTCTTCTAATATGCTGCAAAGTAATAATACTAATTATGATTTGCCACTACTCTTTAAAAAGCCAAATGAGAATGTAAATATAAAGTTTAACCTTTCTCTCTTATTTGGATATCAAGTCAGCCAACATTTTCTACATTTACAGCTTCATAATTTATTGCAATATAAATTGTAGCTTTTTAAGAAATCTTGATGCATATTTATCATTAAGAGTCCATCATTAGAATGGAATCTAGATGTAATTTATCATTGTATATCTCTGAAATGATCGCCCTTCTCTTACTCGCCAAATTCCATAACCACATTGGTGTTTGGATGTGGAATTTTTTTTTTCTTTTTTTAGCAAAATCAGCATATAACTGTCAGGATGAATTTTTGTCTAGCTCTTTGCCTGTGTGTTTTGTTGACAGTGCACCCCCTACTGGTAAATCAATGAATTCTCAATCTTTCCTCTCAGATTAAATACTTTGTAGACTAGTGATGTCGGAAAGGACTTTCCACAGTAGCGGCAATATTGCGGTACAAGGTAGCCACTAAC